>CAUYUJ010021615.1:1068064-1085564 GCA_963575745.1 Prorocentrum cordatum
TGCGCGTGTGCGTTGTCTTGGTGGTGTGCGTGTGCGTGTGGGTGTGCGTGGCGTGTGCGTGTGCGTGTGCGGGTGCATGTGCGCGTGCGACGTGCGTGCGCGCGTGCGCGTGCGCGCGCGTGCGCGCGCGCGTGTGCGTGCTTGCGTGCGTGCGTGCGCGTGCGCGTGCGCGCGCGTGCGCGTGCGCGTGCGCCTGCGCGTGCGCGCGCGCGTGTACGTGTGCGCGTGCGCGTGCGCGTCCGTGTGCGCGTGCGCGCGCGTGTGCGTGTGCGCGTGCGGGTGCGTGTGCGTGCGCGCGTTTGTGCTTGTGCTTGTGCTTGAGTGTGTGTTTGTGGTTGTGTGTGCCTGTGTCTGTGGATGTGTGTGTGTGTTTGTATGTGTGTGTGCTTCTGTGTGTGGCTTTGTTTGTGTTGGTGTTTGTGTGTGTGTTTGTGTTTGTGCGTGTTCGTGTGTTTGCGTTTGCGTCAGTGTTTGTGCGGTGTGCTTGTGTTTGTGTGTGCGTGTGTTTATGGTTGTGTTTGCATGTGTGTTTGAGTTTGGGTTTGGGTTTGGGTTTGGGCTTGGGTTTGTGTTTGAACTTGGGTGTGCGTGTGTGTATGTGTTTGTGTTTGTTGTTGGGTATGTGTTTGTGTTTGTGTTTGTGGTTGTGCGTTTGTGGTTGGCTTTGTCTGTGTGTGTGTTTGTGTTTGTGGTTGTGCTTGTGTTTGTGTTTCTGTTTGTGCTTGTGTTTGTGTTTGTGAGTGGCTGTGTTTGTGTTTGGGTTTGTGGTTGTGTCTCTGGTTGTGATTGCAGTTGCGTGTGTGTGTATGTTTACATGTGTTTGTATGTGTTAGTGTTTGTGTGTTGCCTTTGTGTGTGTTTGTGGTTGTGTTTGTGGTTGTGGTTGGGTTTGTGTTTGTGGTTGTGCTTGATGTTGGTGGTTGTGTTTATGCGTTGGCTGGTGTTTGTGTTTGGGTTTGGGTTTGCATCTGGGTTTGCGTTTGCGTTTGCGTGCGCGCGCGCGTGCGCGCGCGTGCGCGTGCGCGCGTGCGCGTGCGCGTGCGTGTGCGTATACGCGTGCGCGCGCGTTTGCGTGTGCGTGTGCGCGTGCGGGTCGTGCGCGCGTGCGTGTGCGCATTTGTGCGCATGTGCGTGTGCGCGCGCGTGTGCGTGTGCGTTTGCGTGAGCGCGTGCGCGCGCGCGCGCGTGTGCGCGTGCGCGTGCGGGTGCGCGTGCGAGTGCGCGTGCGTTTGCGTGAGCGCGTGCGCGTGCGTGTGCGCGTGCGTGTGCGCGTGCGCGTGCGTGCATTTGTGCGCGTGCGTGTGCGTGCGCGCGTGCGCGTGCGCGTGCACGTGCATGTGCGTGTGCGTGTGCGTGTGCTTGTGCGCGTGCGCGTGCGCGTGCGCGCGCACGTGCATGCGCGTGTGCGCGCGCGTGTGCGGGGGTGTCCTGATGCGCGCGTGCCCGCGTGATTATGCCGCCTCCTGTACCCGTGTGCATGCGCGCGCTCCGCGTGCATGGCTGGCGGCGTGTTTACCGCATGAGGTTCGCGCATGTAGCATCTGCATGCGTGCGCGCGCGTGCCTGAGCACTCGAGCGTACATTTGCACGTGCGAGCGCGCAGACGCGCTCGCGCGTGCGAGTGCGCGCGCGCCCGCGGCCCCACGCGCACGCACAGCCCCAGGGCCGGGCCGCCAGGAGAGAGCGCCCCTCGAGGAGGGGGGAAGCGGCGAGGGCAGGAGGGGGTGGTCCTCCTCCTCCCTCCTCCTCGTTCCTCCTCCTTGCTCCTCCTCCCGAGACCCCCTGGGCGGCCAGGCGCCTCCATGGCGCTCTCAAGGGCGCCCAGTGCGCAGGATGGCCCCCAAGACGGCACAGGCAGGCCACCAAGGCCATCAGGATGGCCTCAGATGGCCCTCGGACGGCTCAAGATGGCTTCGAGACGGGCCAAGACGCTTCCAAGACGGCCTGAGAGGGATTCCGAGCGGACACTCTGCAGGACCAGGGAGGTCAAAACCACTGATACCCCGAAGCTTCTGAAGGACCCTCAGATTCTCGCCTGCATGGGATCCTGAAGGCTCACGACGGCCCCAGCGGCCTCCAAGGTCGAGCCCACACAAGACGCACGCGCCCAGCCCTGCATTCTAATACGGCACCCCCGTCCTCGAGGTCAGCCTCGCGCTGCGAACCGCTCGCGCGACGCATGCTCCAGAAACCCACGAGAACGCACGCACACCCGAAGCGTCAGGCGTCGGTATTGTTTCACAACATGGCTCCCCAGAGGTCAGGACCCCATCGCCCAGGACTGGCTTTTCATCCTGAATCGGGGCCCGGCGAGGGCTCCTGGAGGCTGAAAACGCGCGACAATCCTCCGTCGTGACTTTCGCAACGAGGGGCACGCACGTATATATGTTCGCTCGCTTCTGATTGGTGGCCCGCAGACGGCCTCATGACACTCCCGGAGAGCCCAGGACCCCCCCCCCCCAAGAGAGCCTGACGGAGGGGACCAAGACGGCAACAGAGGGCCCCATCGACGGCCCGAGAAGATCCCATGAGACACCCGTCGACGACCAGGAGGGCCCCAGGACGGCCAAAGAGAGCCCCGAGACGGCTTTTTTGATTTGATCCAGGCAAAGCCAAACTGTACAATCATCTCCGCCTGCGGGCCTTGACGACCTGATTCTGGCGGGCCCACTGGCTTCTCCCGGGAGGTTGTCCCTTGGCAACCTTCTTCAGCATCCTGGAGCCATAGTCAATGAGGTGACCAGCACACTGATGCTTCAAATTGCGAACCGCCATGGCCGCAATGAAACCACACGTGAAACAAACTGTGGTGCCCCATGTCTTGCTATAACCTAACATGTGGGACGGATGCAACCTTTGACCATTCACCACAGCACCTTGTGGTATCATAACCACCCCATTGAACAAGCCTGCATGGCAAGGAGTGCTCAGGAACTGACGAGCCAGGGAGCGCGGGGCCGAGCCTCCACAAACTTTACATTGGATGCGGTGCCTCCTACCCTCCTCTGGCGTGTGAGCAGTGAGATCCAACTGGATCTTATACTCCTTTAAATGACGCTGCACAACCTTTTCCCGAGGGGCCCTGTCCCCGTCCGCCTCGGTGGCAGACATCAGAGCGTGCCCGAGGTGGTCCCGAACCTGGAAAGCTATCCCTTGGGCGAAGGACCTGCTGTCTCGGTCCTTGCCAGGCACACGCAAATTATCCGCCCACGAGCTGGCGATACGGTCTGCAACTTCGTTGACTAGGTAGTGCAGCCGATCCGCACCTGCGGCTGAGACGTGCTGGGAACTCCTGTGGCTCTCAAATTTGACCACGACCAATCCCCGTTCGGGGTGCGTCTGGATGAGAGCTCTGAGCTGGGGCCACACGTCGAGGTGAGACTGAGGATTGATCCCTGCCCTTAACTTGGCAAGGTCATTCACAACATACGGAGAGTCCGTGACAAAATAAGCGGAGGCAGTCGGAAACACCGCACGCACGAACTCAACCAAGCACAAAACCTCGCCTCGGTTGACCGACTGCCTCGACCCCGGGATGTTGCCAAAACCAGCGGCGTGCGCGCGAAGGCTCTCGATCGAGTACTGACCGTCCTCGTCGAGCCCTCTCAGCACCACCCAAGACCAGGCAACTCTACGAAGCATAGGATCTTGAGTATCCTGGCCGCCACTCGCGCCCCCACCACCGAAAACAAAACCGCTCGCAACGGCCTCACCCAAGTCACCGCCCAACCTACGGAAATCAGCAACTTCTGGTGGCGGGGGGACGGCGGTCCAAGAACTGGGCGTCAGCCCTCTGATCCAAAAACTGGGATTGCGCTCTGTATCTGCTCTGGCTCTGCGAACAACGAAATCTGAGACCTTGCAAAAATCAGCATTCTTGGGGCACTCCCAAGCTCTGTGAAGGTCTGACCCCAGCACATGCTGGCATCTGCGACAGCGGCTGTCCTGCGACAGGTTACACTCCTGCATGCGGCAAGGGGTCCAACTGTTGCCCGTGGCGACCGCACGCAGGATGCCAGCCCACTCATGTTTGCGTTTCTTCCTGAGGTCCCTACTGAAATCAAAAGGATCAGGGACCAACTCAAGGCCCTGGCCGTTCCACGAATTTTGTGCGGCAGCAGACCACAACTTGCGTTCCATGCTAGCTGCCAGAGCCTCCTTGATGACAGCCAGATCTACCCTACCCCGCCCGAGAAGGGACTCGTCAATAGCATACCTAACCCCAAGATCGCACTCCCAAGCCCACGGGCCCCAAGGCTCCCAACGAAGATCAAGCAGAGTGGCAATAGTGGCCGCAGCGGGAGTGGCAACACCTCCCCACATATGCCTGGCGGGCATGTCTCTCAGACGCGCGAGAACCTTTCTCCAGACTCTGCGGATCCTCTCAGCATGGAAACTGCGATCCGTTAAAATGAGGAACCATGCCTCGACCGCGTCGAAGAGAGCGAGGAAAGCAGGATCCCTCCTCCCATACTCAAGCGCTAACACAAAAACAACACACAAAAACAAACAAGGAACAACAAAACAAGCAAACACAACACATACACACAAACACACAACAAGACAAACAAACAACACAAACAACAAACCCACAAAACAAAACACACAAACACAAGAACAGACACTAAACAACCAGACAAACACAAACACAACACAACACAAAACACAACACAACACACCCAAACAACAAAAACCCACAAAACAGAGAAAACAACAAACCACCACAAAACAACAAGACACACAAACAACAACCAACCAACAAAAACACAGACAAAAAAACAGACCCACAAAAAAAAACACAGCCACACCAACACGACCAAGCGTGGTGAGGCACCTACCCCCCCAGCGACTCCCCCCGTCAACCGACCCAACGACCGACGCCACCTCAAGACGACATGGGGGGCAGTGCCGTGCACCTTGTCAGGATAACGTGACTTGGCAAAGGCGGCCGTGAGGGCCATCTTCTTCGCCCACCTCTTGCATAACATGTTGCCGGCAGCAAGCTTCTGAAGCTTACCCATGCGCTTAACCGTGGCTTGCCTGCGTGCTGCCTGCTTCGGCCTGGGCTCCCCGACTCTACCTCGGTCTATGCCTAGGTCAGCACTGACTAGTTTGACCTGGATGTCTATCTGGTGTCCCTTGAAAAACTGCTGCAACTGCTTGGCGACGCTGGTGCTCGAGCAGATGATGCACGACTTACTGGCCATGGAAAGGTGAGCCTGCTCGAGACAACGGACAAGTTTCAGCCCCGCACTTGAGAGCTGCCTGAAAACTAACTCACTTGTGCCGTGCATGCATTGCACAATATCATCCACCCAAGTGTGCAGACTCGGCTCCGCAGGAGCCCCAGTGACTAGTTGCGCGGAAACATGGTGCAGGGCAACTCTTCCTAAGAGTCGACGCCCCGTGACCACCTGGATAAAGTACAGCTCTGGTCTACAGGGGGCGAGTAGCCCCCCCCCCCCCCCCACCCCACCTCGAAGAAATCTGACCGCCATATGCATCTGCAACTCCAGAGCAAGATAGCAAGGCGGGAAATCTAGATCCAGCGCCTTCTCTAAGATGAGGTCCCATCGGAGGCTATCGTAGAACCCTTTCACATCCCAGAGCCGACTACCACTGTGAAGGTCGGGGAAGCTTGAATTGGCAGCTTCCTCATCTCGAAACAGGCGCAGCAACGCAGCTTGTAGGGCCGAGGAGCCCGCCAGCGCCGTGTCCCAAGTGCCAGCAGTGCCCCTCGCCCAGGCAGCTCTGTCATCGTTCCCCAACCTGCCCCAGAATCTCACCAGCCAGGCAAGCAGGCCAATCGCACGATCCGCTTCCAAGCCCTTGACCTGGAGGGTGACAAGAATGACCAAGACTTGCCATGGCCAACAGCACTCTCTTTCCACCTGGAAGAGAAGCCCTGCCAGATCCTGCAGGCCCGCCCTAGGCAGCCAGACGAAGTCCTTCTTCGTCATCTGGTCTACCCCTGGCGCGCGGTCTGGCAGGGCCGAGATGAGCCTGGAAATCTGCTCCACAGTGATCGGCCTGGGCGCGAGCGCCTTAGCCTTCGACTGGGCGTTCCTCCAAAGTTCGAAAACACGCTTGAATGTGGAGGGATCTCCCTTCCACTTTAGGCTCCACACTCTGGCCCTGGCCTCCATGCGTGCACAAGAATCAAGAGCTGGCTCACCCCAATCCCTCATTTCGCCTACAAAAATTGCTGTATCTTTGAGCCCGTTGCACAGCCCTCGTCCACCTAGCTGGTCTTGCTGCAGGGCCCACTGGTGGAAGTTGCCGAGACTGGCATGGAGGGCTGACCTCTGGGCTCTGACCGAATTGGAGTAGGCCTGCCTACTGAGGTCCCCGATGGAGTCATCCGTGAGCTCCCAAATCACCCTGAGACTTCGGCACCACTTGGCGCGCACAGGAGGAGGGAGAAGCACCAGAGGAGAGACGGGCACAGAGACAGACAAGTCTCTCAAGCGCTCGCCTAACCTACTGGCCTTAGTAGAGCCCCTCTGATCAAGGAGGCCCACAAGGTCCTTCAACAGGAAATCCACCGTGGGCCACCAGTGCGCCACGGGGTCCCTAGACGAAACAAAGTGGGCTCCTTGGGCCTCGGGTCTCCGAGTGAGCTCTCCAAGGGACCTCTATCTCGGTAGTTATTTTGATCGCTCGGATGCATCTCCAACATCGCGCCCCCTCCCCCCCCCAAAAAAAAAAAAAAAACAAAAAAAAAACTCCACCGTCCACTCAGCGAAAGACCTGCCGACAGAAAACGACGCCTCGGGATCC
This sequence comes from Prorocentrum cordatum, assembly GCA_963575745.1. Taxonomy (NCBI): domain Eukaryota; class Dinophyceae; order Prorocentrales; family Prorocentraceae; genus Prorocentrum; species Prorocentrum cordatum. The sequence goes on from CAUYUJ010021615.1 coordinate 1,074,845, forward strand.
GACCGAAACGCCTTAGAATATACTATGTACCTCGGCGGCGCGCCCTGTGACCGACTGGCCGACAGAGCGTGCCAGAGCCTAGCCTGGGCTTCTGGCGCCGCCTCGAGGAGCAGCTGCGACGCGCTCTCTCCCTGCGCTGCTGGAGGGGCGGGGTCTGCAGGGCCTCCTGCACCCGTCGCCGCACCTCCAGGGGGGCGGGGTCTGCTGGTCCACCAGCACCCATCGCCGCGCCCCCTGCGCCCTCGGCGCCACTCTGGCCGAACTGGCCGTCGTCCTCGCCAGTCGAGTCGCGCCATCCTCCTGCTGCGGGCCCCCCTCAGACTCCAGGCCCCGATCCTGCGCCCCCAAGTACTGCAAGGGAGGCGGCATCTTGAACCTGATCTGCCGACGCGCTCTCAACGGAGGACGTGGTAGTTCTGGCTCTGGCTCAGCGGCGGCCTCATTAAGCTGGCGCAGCAGACGCTGGCGTGACCTCTTACTGGACGGTTCCGCTTGCTTCTTGGGCCTCGGTGGGTACTGAAATCTCTGCGGCATACTGAGTACCCATCTCTGAGCCTTCTCTAACTCAGCTGCAACTTCGCCAAGATGCCGAAATGCGACTTACCTGCTCCAAAGCACGCTTCATCATCAACCGTCATCGAGCAGACGAACCGAACCATCGAGCGTGACAGGACTGCGTAATCAATCATCCTCTTTTGGCCAGCCGCGCACGTGCATTCTGCACCCGAGGGGACACGAATCAACCCGTCCACCAGGGATGGCCAGCCTGACTTCTGCAGCTCGATCGGGGTTGCATTGAAGTCCCCAATGACCAGCCACGGCGTCTTGATAGACTGCAACAGCGTACCTAACTGAATCAGCTTTGACACGTTCATACCTGTGATGCCCACATCGGCTGTCAAGTAGATGCCGAAGACGGAAATAGACTGGCCACCAATCTTGAGCTGACATCCTACAACGTCTCTGAAATCAATCCCCGACATGGCGGTCTCTGGCTCCTGGATCTGACGGAGCCCCATCTGCATGTGTCTGTCGGTCGCTAGGTGACGCAAACTCTGAAACCGAAATCTCTTCCTGACTCCCATAGAGATCCCACCAGCCTTGGCCGTCGACTTCAGCTGGTAGGATGGAGCCACAACTGGTTGGTATCCTCTATGGCTCCAATCATGGAGCACCTCTGTACACATATCTGGAAGAACGTGCAACTCGGGCAGAATGACTATGTCGCACAGGCCCTCAGCAAGAAGGCATTTGGACGAGTGCCCCCAGCCCGAGAGGTTCCTCATATGCAGAGTGTGCGCGTCACCCGCACGATGACTCCCCCTCCGTCTTCTGCTCTCGCAGGTTGCGGACGAGGGCGTCAACCTCACCCTGCAAGCGGTCAGACGCGGCCTTGAGCGATTGCTCATCCCCAGAAGCTGGCGCGGCGCGAGGGGCGGGGTCTGCTGCCGATCCTCGGCCAGCGCCCGTCGCCGCTCCTCGCGCAGGCGCCTCAGGGGCTGCGTCGGCACCTCCACGGGGCGCGCTTGACGCTGCTCCCTGGCTCGCTGGTTCGGCCGCGACTTGAGCCTCACCCTGGTTGCCTTTCCTCTTCTTGCGGGCTCTCTCGAGGACTGCTGAGACCTTGGCCTTCTGATCCTGCAACTTCTCATTGGTTTGACCATACGTGTCTTGCACCGCTTTGCGCAACCAGACCTGGAGCTCACTCTTCGTCTTCTCCAAGATGTCATGGTCCGATTGCGCGAGGCCCAACCCGTCCAAGTCGACTCCCAGACTGATCTCCAGTTCCAGGTTGCCGTCGAGCACCTCCTGGATGTCCAGGACAGCACCACGTGGCACGGGCAGTTCCTCCGGTGGCAAGAACTCCTTAGCTTTCGCGATCTCCTCACGTTCAGCTTCCGTAACCTCTGTCGTGCAGGCACGAAGCTTCTCCGTGCACCGCTCCAACTCCTGCTTGGCTCTCTTCCACTGCTCCTTGGCCGCCTCCATGGCCTTGCATCCCCGCTGCAAGCGGGCCGCCGCCATCTGAAGGGCCTGCCCTGGCGGCCGTGGCTTGGACTCGGGGGGAGGACCTCGCAGGGTGGCCACCAAGGAGTCGACAGCACGCTTGGTGCCCTCCCCCCCGCCCAGTTTGGCCGCCAAGGCACAGAGCTGCTGCACAGCGTCACCATCAGCAGCACCCCCCTGACGGCCATGGCCAGGCCCTCGCGACTTCTGGAACTTTGCGCCACACTCACACGTCCAGTTCTTCGCTTTGAGCCTGTCCTGGAAGAGCCACCGACCACACGAGGAACATTCAACTTGGGCTCTGAACTGGCGTTTCCTCCAAGCGTTCGCTCCCCACGACGGCGGTGGTGGCACAAATCCAGGCAGTGGAGGATAGACGATCGGATTCCACCACTCTCCGTAGCGCGAGGCAGGCTGCTGCCTCCATGGCGGTCGCCGAGAGACATCTGGCGCCATCGACAACCGTCCGTGTTCGTGAAAACTCGATGCTGTGCCGCCTGGAGGCACACACAGCGGTGCGTTGAAACCCTTGGGAACTAGCCGCGGACTAGCGGTATCCACTCGTTTCCCAAGGAAACTCAAAACCTTGAGCCAAAATGGCTACGAAGAGAGCCCCGAGACGGCCCAAAAGGGCCCCGAGACGGCCCAAGAGAGCCCCAAGGAACCCCGAGACTGCCCCACGGAAGCCCAAGACAGCCCCAAGACGGCCCAAATGAGCTCCATAAAAGCTCCTCACTCCTCAAAAAAGAACGACGAAAGCGTGTGACGGCATCCCGTTTCCCCCAGAACGGTCGCCGTCCAGAATGCTGGATACGAGTTCACAAGGATAATGGCCGGGTTCCAAAAACGGTGGCGCTTGCACGGCTTCGGCTCTGGCTTCACATTGAGGATGGACGAACGCGACTCGCAAGTGCGAAAAATAAAAAGATCGGGGAGTACGGTGCCGGCCATCCCGAGCACGTAGGGAGTGGGGGAGTGAGAGGAAGGCGGAAGAGATGAGAGAAAAGGGAGGGAAGGAGGCGGGAGGAGGGAGGAAAAAAGAGCAAGGGAGGGAGAAGCGAGCCAGACTCTGCCCCGCCCTACCTTTCGCTGGATGTACTCCGATTGGGTGATCTGCAACACGTCCGGAGTACCATCTGCGCAGAGGGACGCCCTGCTCCTGGTCCTCCTCATCGACCACCATTACCACCATCACCATCATCATCGCCACAATCCTCACCACCATCACCAGCATCACCATCATCATGACAACCACCATAATCCTCATCGTCAGCATCACCAGCATCACCATGACCAGCATCATCACCATCAGCATCACCATCATCATCATCATCATCATCATCATCATCATCATCATCAGCAGCAGCAGCATCATCATAATAACCATTATCATCATCATCATCACCATCAGCATCATCAGCATCAGCATCATCACATCATCATCCTCAACATCACGATTGCCATCACCATCACCAGCACAACCACAACCACCAACACCAACATCATTACCATTACCACCACCATCACCATCGCCTTCACCAGCACCACCACAACCACCATCATCGCCATCATAACCATCATCACCACCACAATCATCAGTATCATCATCGGCATCATCATCATCATCATCGACAGTGCCAGCATCATCATCATCAGTATCATCATGATCATCATCATCATCATCATCAGCAGCATCAGCATCAGCATCTGCATTATCATCGTCATCATCATCATCATCATCATCATCATCATCAGCATCAGCATCAGCATCCTCATCATCAGCATCAGCGTCTACAGCATCAGCATCAGCATCAGCATCAGCATCAGCATCATCATCATCATCATCATCATCATCATCATCATCATCATCAGCAGCAGCATCATCATCATCATCAGCCGCGCTCGCGGACGCACGCGCCACGCAGCGGCTCCGCGGGAGCACCCCCTCAGACCCAGAAAAATCGCGAGAAGAGAACACGATGGGCGCCGAGGGCCCTGGCCGTGACGTTTCGCGTTGAGAACGGTCTTATCCCAGGGCGTCCCCTGAAATCCTCTCGTGGTGGAAAGATCAAAATTGCTAATGTTTTCTCACTTTCAACCTCCTGGGATCCGCGCTAACCCCAGGACCGTGAACAAACAACTCGGGACGGAAGGTTTTTGATAATTTTCAGCCTCTGGAGGCCCTCGCTGGGCCCCGAAACGGTAGTAAGAACAAGTCAGGATGAGACGCCCGCCCTGGGGAAGGGTTCCAGATCTCTTGGGAGCCACGTTGCGACGAAAAGACCACGGCGGAGGATGTCTGGGTCGGATCTATCGGTCATTGCGACGGCTGCGCTGCTTCTGGACCGCAGGCCCACCCACAATGCCAAGGACGTAAGCATAAGAAGACTCAGAGCCGCAAGGGGGGTCGCGTCGGGCAGCGCGCCCAGGTATAGCGACACAGACGTGGAACGCGAGGTTCCCGCAAACCCATGAGATCCGACGCTGGAGAAAAACTGCAACATCGCGATAAACCACGACCGCCGCCCTAGAACCCGTTTTATGCGGTACTGTTCGAGCCAGGTCGATATGTGATGGCCCTGGAGCCCAAAACTAGGCCAAAAACGCCCAGGCATTGGGTACGGTTCATCGTCGTCGTCCGTCGTCGTCGGCGTCGTCGTCGTTGTCGCCGTTGTCGTCGTCAGCTGTCGTCGTCGTCGCCGTCGTCGACGAAGTCGTCGTCGTCGTCGTCGTCGTCGTCGTCGTCGGCCGTCGTTGTGCGTCGTCGTCGTCTTCGTCGGGAAGCCTTGGGACTTGGAACATCACCAACCACTGTCGGAACGCGCGGGCGTGAACGCACGCTGCCTGCACGCTGCGCCGACCAGGGCCCAGAGGCCGAGCGGCACAGAGCTGAGGGTATCCGCAGCCTCACCACGGCCTCCCGCGCGTCCCCTCCTTCCTCCTCATCGTCCTCCTCCTCCTCCGCCTCCACTTGGTCCTCCTCCTCCTCCTCCTCCACCCCCTTCTCTTTCCTCCCCTCCTCGTCCACCTCCTCCTCATCCTCTTCCTCTTCCTCCTGTTCCTCCTCCTTCCCCTCTCCCTGTCCCGTTCCTCATCCTCCTCCTCCTCCTGCCCTCCATCCGTCCCTCCCTCCCTCCCTCCCTCCTTTCCCCCCTCCCTCCCTCCCTCCTCCTCCTCCTCCCCCTCCTCCTCCACCTCAGCTTCCTCTTCCTCCTCTTCATCCTCCTCCACTTCCTCCTCCTCATCCTCCTCTTCCTCCTCCGCCTCCTCCTGCCCCTCCACACCTGCTCTTCGTTGTTTGACGCTGGGCGAGCTCAAGCCGATGTGCTGCAGCGTTCGTTATCATCCTCCTCATGTTATGAGCATGCGTAATAGGTTTATTCATAGTGTTGCGAAAATTGTTAGTAATAAGAATAATAGTAGTGCCAGTAGCGTTGTTAGCACTGTTAGTATTAGTAGTATCAGTACTCTTAGTATTGATAGTATTAGTGATATTTGAACTGTTAGCCGTATAATCGTTTTGGTTGCATTCGTATCAGTACCGATGGTCTGCATGTTAATGCATGTGTTCGTGTGCTTGGTGATATTAGTAGGGGTATGAGCAATAGCCTTAGAGACACTAGTAGCATTAGTACTCTTAGTAGTAGAAAGAGTAGTATTAGTGGTATTCGAATGTATAGTACAACTATCATTCATACGCTGAATAGTAGCATTCCCAGTGCTAGTATTATGTGTATTGGTATTAACCGTGTTAGTATGATTACTCATAGTATGATGAGTACCCTCTGCCGTTTCATGAATATTAGTCGAGGTTAAAGTCATTGTAATAGTCATGTTCTCATTCGTAGTTTTATAAGTCGTGTCGTAAAAGTGATCGCGTTACTCGCAGTGGTAGCGTTCGTAGCCCTACTATTAGTAGTAGTAGTGTGATTCATAGTATTAGTGGTAGTTGTAGTGCTCGTATTACGAGTCTCATTAATATTATCATTCGTCCTCGTAGTATCATTCGTATTCGTAGTAGTCGTCACATTGTGCTGCTGAATAGTAGTAGTTGCTTGCTTGTTATGATTCTAATGTTTCGTATTAGTAGTACGGGTAACAGTGTTGGTTTTAGCAGCATTAGCCAACGACTCGGATTCTCTTAGTATGACTACTACTATTAATAGGAGGAGTACTACGATACGTCGTATTATTCATGACCGTCGAATTATTATTAGTTTCGATTAAACATGAGTAAGATGTATGTTACCAGTTGTATGACTTTGGCTATTAGGTATTAATAGAACCGTTGGTGTGTTTGTTCATTATTAATATTTGAGCAGTATTACTACTGGCAGTATTGGCGTTGGTAGTATTATTAGTAGTAGCATTCGCATTCGTAGTCTTACTCGCGTGATGCTTATCATTACTAGTCTTAGCCATATTATTCGTATCCTACCTACCGGTGTGATATCGCACAGCATTAGTTCGACCGACCGACCGACCGTGCCTGGGATGTGCGCTGGACTGGGATGTGTGCTGGGATGTGTGCTGCCTTCGCGTGCTGAGATGTAGGCAGGGCTGTGTGCTGCCTCCGTGTGCTGGGATACGTGCTGGGATGTGTGCTGGCTTCGTGTGCTGGGATACGTGCTACAATGTGGCCTGGGTGCGTGCCGCCCCCGTATGCTCTGCCAGCCCCCCTGCAATCCTCCACCACGTGGCCCCCGTCTGCTTATCCCGCCCGACCGACCGACCGTGACCCCCCTCCTGCTAGACCGTGCCCTCCCGTCCCCCTGCTCCCCCCCCGCGCCCCTCCGACCTGTGGCCCTCGTCTGCTCATTCCGACCGCCTTCGGTGGAGCTCCCTATGGGGCCACGAAACGCTGCGCTGGGTGGTGGATGACGCATGCGGGCGGTCCCACTGGGGCCTTCGGTGGAGTCCCCTATGGGGCCACGAAACGCTGTACTGGGTGGTGGATGACGCATGCGGGCGGTCCCACTGGGGCCTTCGGTGGAGCTCTTTATGGTGCCACGAAATGCTGTGCTGGGTGGTGGATAACGCATGCGGGCGGTCCCACTGGAGCCTTCGGTGGAGCTCCCTAGAAGGCCACGAAATGAGGGAGGAGCGGGAGGAGGAGGAGGGAGGAGGAGGAAGGAAAGAAAAAAGGAAGAAGGAGAACGCGGGGACCGTCTCTTCAAAACGAGGACCCAACACCACAGGATGGTTGGGAAATAGTAGCAAGACCAAGTCTGTATGACTTCACAAAATTGTCGCAGTGCTCTGCCGCTCTCGTTATCAGGCTTGGGTGCGAGATTAACTATGCGTCGTCGTGCACTGCTCTGCACGATGCCATCCCGCTCCCTGTGGAGACCAAAGTCGGTGTTTAGATCCCCCTCCTATTATCGGCGTCGTTCTGCATCCCAGTCGGTCACACTCGTACTCTAGCCAATGTACTAGTTTGTCTGCAATGGTATGGCAAGTATTGAAGTGCGCGGGGGCGAAAAATACAGAACAACCCGCAACATCTATACGGTTGCTTGTATACGCGAACCTGCTGCTCGACCCTGCAGTTGTGTAGGTGGGAGAATAATACGGCGTAAGCAGTATGGTGGGAGACGCTTTGTAACGAATATGATTGTGCCACACACACTTTACTTGTGAGCTTACCCTTTCTAGCTCCGAACCTCAAACACCAATGCTGTGGTAGTTCGATATGTTGTGTCGCTTCTGCTCCTGCCCACTCGTTTGTTCCACCCAGCAGCACAGTGTCCGCGCCCCTGAGCGTGCTACTAATATCCCCTAGTCGTTCTAATACACTTGCTGCGTAAGGGTTGCGCGCCACAACCTTCATCTTCTCCTACTGTCGGTTGCGGGTCGGTCTCATGGCGCGCGCGTGAGATCTCCCCCCCTCCTCTCTGGCCGTCGTCTATCCTTGGGGGGTCCCTGTGCAAACCGGAGTCAATCACTCTTGCGAGTGGGCACGGTCGATCAATGTCTGGGCCCCTCGTGGCGGCTAGGAGGAAGAGGAGGAGGAGGACAATGAGCGAAGCGATTTAATAACAACTTTGCCACGGCGGTGTAGGTCACCCAACTCGGCGCGCCGCACGGAGAAGCGCGAGCCACGGCCGTCTCCGCGCATCCCCGCGGCGCCCCCCCCCCGTGGAGGAGGGGAGCCCAGGAGAGCCCAGAATCGAAGCGGCAAGTCGGAGCGGCGATCGACATGACTCGGATCGGCAAAAATCGGGAAAAGCCGAATCGGCGGAAATCGGCAGGCTAGTGTAAGCCATCGGAACCCAAATCGGAATCCCAAGTCGAATCGAACCGGAATCGGAAGCCGCCGAAATCGAATCGGAATCGGAGAAATCGAAACGGGCCCTGGCAGCCCTTCGGCCCACCCTCCACGAGGAGCGGCACGCGGTGGCCTCCGCGTGCGCAGGCTTGCGACGCCCCGCGTGCGGCAGGCTTGCGCGTCGTGACGACCCCGCGGCGTCGCTGTCTGACACCGCGTGGATCGCTCGACCTTCCCTGCCGTCCTCCAAGGACTTCTCGAGAGCCTGCCTCCACCCCGCACGCTTCACGCCGACAGCGGAGGCGAGCACAGAGACATAGAAGCTCACACCAGGCCGCTGGACTGGAGCGGGCGGAGAAAGGATTACGGCAGGCTCGTGTCGTGACGACCCCGCGTGCGTCCTTCGACCCTGAACGATCGGCAGCATTCGCTGGGGGCCCCCAAACGGGGTGGTGAACACACCGTGCGATGAGTCGGTGGGGATTCGGGGTCACCGCACGGTTTTGGGACGCGGGTCGTTTTCCCAGGATGTCTCGGGCGACAGGGGCCTCCAAGGTCCCAAGACCGTGCGGTGACGGACCGTGCGGTGAGGTCTTGGGGGATTTCGAGGTCACCGCACGGTCTGTCACCGCACCGCTTCGGGACTCCAAAAAACAATCGTTCCCATTATTGGCATATTCTGGACCAGCGGCGGCGTTCCGCCTTGAGCGCGCGCGCGCGCTGGGCTCGCAGCCGCGTCGGCACGACGCGAACCTGCCATGTCACAAGTCTGGGCTGAACCTTCCTGCTAGGGGGCCCGAAGGGCAAACGTTTTGGAGCACGAGCCCCCGCCGAACCAAGGTGTCCCCCGTTGCCCTGGAGGTCGCCCAAACGAGGCCGAGCGGGCAGGGCGGGAGGATCGCGCCGCATCGCCGATGCATCGGCGATGCGCTGGCGACTCTGGGCGCGTCGCGACGGATACGCTCTCGCCCTGTTGTGGAGGTCGCGGTGTGCACGCCACAGACAAGTGGCGCCGCGACGCAGATGGTTCATGAATCCCTGTCCGCCACCGAAGCGGGCAGGGTGAGAAGAGGGTACGCAGGTCCAGTGCGAGCTGATTTAGTAGCGTGTACACACCGAATGAAACACCGACGTTCCAACAGCATGGCTACGCACACACCACAAACACTTGTCCATGGTGCACCGACGGGCTGCAACCAGCGGGCCACGGACACAGACTGTTCCTCCGTCACGCCAATGACTCGCGGACTCCCAGAGACGAAAGGATTGTAGCTGGACGCGCCTACCACGAGTTAGCTGCCCTGTGATGCGGCACGGTAAGTCTTCAGGCCTGGAGAACAAGCGTAGGCGCCACCGAAACTGGCACACACGCACAGACACACACACACACACACACACTTGATGTGGCAGCGGCGCGAATGCACGCCGCGTTCGAAGGCAGCAGAGGGACTCTACGGAGCCGAATTGGGCACAACACACGCGGGAGGTGAGCGGGAGCGAGGGAAGGGGACGGAGCACGCTCAGAACAAAAAGTTCTTGAGAGCGTGTGCCAGAGCACAGGCGTGCACAGCAGGGAGACGTAGAACTCCAAAGATGTGAGCAGCACTCGAATCCAGGGGCCACGATCTCAGGGTGTTGCCAGGAGTTGCGCGGCAACAAGTGACGCAAGTCAGTACAGCTAAAAGGCGGTACCCGAACCATGTAAGCGACCGGCAAAACTCGCAACCTATATCGTCGTACGACTCAACTGAGCCCAAGGCCATACATCACACAACGTCAGCAAAGGACGAGACTAAGTGAACGGGTAGGTGCAAGAGTGACTGGAGTCGAAGTGCTCGAGCTTGGAGCTGGCGGGTACACATAAAATGAGGGTGCCGAGGGACACGCACACACAAATAAATACACATTATATATATATATATATACACACACACGCGGCGACTCGCCAGCGCGTTGGGCGCCCCTCGCGGGGCGCACAGTTGTCGGAAGAAAAGAACAGAAAGAAAAACAAATGAAGGCGAAGCGGCCGGCCCCTCACGGTGCAATGGCTGGGAGCGGCGCCAGGGCGACGGGGCAGCAGGCAGCAGCGTGCAACGGCCGAGACGGCCTGGATTCGGACTACAGGGGGACAGCAAGACAAGCGAAGGGGCCAAGCCAAGCGAGGGACACACACACACACACACACACACACACACGCGCGCGCACGCCATTTTCCTTCTCCTCCTGCCTCGGGTGGAGGGTGGGGCGCGGGGGCTTCGCCTTGGGATGCCCGCAACGGCGTGGGGCCCCGGGCAGGGCGGGGGTACTGGGCGGGCCGAGGCCGGGGGCCCGGCCCGCAGAGGATCTTGTTGCCCCAGCAGCGGAATTCGGTGGGACCCTCCTCCTCCTGCTCCTCCTCCTGCTCCTCCTCCTCCTGCTCTCGAGGAAGAAGAGGGAGAGGTCCCT
>CAUYUJ010021615.1:1088064-1120564 GCA_963575745.1 Prorocentrum cordatum
CACGGCTTCTGTGGGCCCCCAAAGGCCATCGAGAAATGAGAACCTTCCGCGGAGCACCTGCCGACACGCCGCTCTCTGATTTGACGTGCCTGCTCCATCAGAGCAGAAAACTGAATGGACATAAGCTTTCAGAGGTCCGCGCGGATGTTCTTGATCGGCGCTGGGTCCCCCTCCCTGGCGCTCGGAGCGCTGCAGGCGCGGCGCCGGAGGCGCCGCCAAGGGGGACCCAAGCGCTGATCCAAGAGATCCGCGAGGACCTCCGAAACACAATGAGCATGCCTTGTTGTGTTACTTCCGTAGATACATCCGGCCAGCCTGCTCGCACGATCCTGTGACTTGGGTCCTCGTCTTCAAGTCGCAGCGCCGCGCGTCTCACTCCTCTCCTCTCCTGCTCCCCATCATTCGTCCTCCTTCTTCCTCCTCCTCCTCCTTCTCCGCTTCTGGGTCCTCCTCCTCCTCCTCCAAATCCTCCTCCTACCCCTCCTGCTCCTCCTCCTCCTCCTCCTCCTCCTACTCCTCCTCTACCTTCCGCGTATCCGTTTCGGCGCACACCTCACACGCTTCGTGGACCCACAAGGAGCCTATCGAAGGCTCTAGCGGCAGTGCTAGCATGGTGAAACGCCCCATTTCGGCACACCACTCACACGCTTCGTGGCCCCATGAGGAGCTCCACCGAAGGCCCCGGTAGCTGGATTCACATGGTGCCCCGCCCCATGTCGCCGGCCCCATGGGACGCTCCACAAAAGGCTCCAGGGGCTAGGTTCACACGGTGACCCGCCCGACCCTCACAGGCTTCGAGGCCCCATCGGGAGCCCCACCACAGACCTCAGTGGACGGATGCACTTGGTGACCCGCCGCATTTCGTCACACGCTTCGTGGCCGCATAGGGAGCTCCACCGAAGGCGAAAGTGGCTGGGTTCACATGGTGACCCGCGCCAGTTCGGCAACCCCCTCACAAGTTGTGTGGACCCATTGGGAGCTCCACTGAAGGCCCCAATGGCTGAGTTCACATGGTGCCCGGCCCCATTCCGACACATCTCTCACACGTTTCGTGGCCCCACAGGGAGCCCCACCAAAGGCTCCAGTGGGCGGGGTCACATGGTGCCCCGACACAGTTTGGCTGACTTCTCTAACGTTTCGTGGCCCCGTTGGGAGCTCCACCGAAGGCCCCAGTGGCTGGGTTCACATGGTCTCCCGCCCCATTTCGGCAGACTCCTCAAACGCTTCGAGGCCCAACATATCGACAGCACCCCTCACACGTTGTGTGGCCCACCGAAGGCCCCAGCGACTGGGTTCGCGTGGTGGTCCGTCCCTTGTCGGCAGACCCCTCACAGGCTTCGTAGCCCCATCGGGAGCTCCACGGAAGGCCCCAGTGGCTGAGTCCACATGGTGGCCCGCCCAATTTCGGAGAACCACTCAGACGCTTCGTGGCCCCAGGAGGAGCTCCACCGAAGGCCCCAATTGCTGGGATCACATGGTGCCCCGCCCCATTTCGGCGGACCCCTCACAGGCTTCGTCGCTCCACAGGGAGCTCCACCGAAGACTCTAGTGGTTGCGTTCGCATGGCGTCGCCCCACACCATTTCGTCACACATACCCCTCGCACGCTTTGTGGTCCCTCTCGTTTGCGATGTGAGTCGCGAGAGTGCATGCGTGAAGGGGAAACGTTGAGCGCGGCCTGACGTTCTTCGGCGAAGCGTTCAGGGGCACTGCGGTTACCTCAGCTTGATATTGTGCATTGAACGGCCCTGCTTACAATCGCCTCGTAAATGGAAAGCGTCGGGTGTTTCGCCATGCTAGTTGATCATGAGATCAGCCGGCTATTCCAAACCCTCCTCCCCGATCTCACCATCATTATCCAAGTCCTCCTCATCCAAAGTCCTGCCTCTTGGTATGTTATCCCCTTCAAATTGCCCTGTTGGACGGCCGCGAACCTGCTTGGCATCGCAGTACAACTTCTGGATCGCCTTCCAGCTGGGCTCCCAGCCAATCTGTCGGTACGCCTGCGAACACAAGCGGCCGTAACAGATACGAATCATGGCGATCCCGATCGACAACATGTCTGCCATCATCCTTCTTCTGTCTCGTCCTCCTCCTCCTCCACCTCCTCCTCATCATCATCAGCATCATCATCAGCATCAGCAGCATCATCATCAGCATCATCAGCATCAGCAGCATCATCATCATCAGCATCCTTCTCCTTCTCATTATCCTTCTCCTCCTCCTGCTCCTCCTCCTCATCCTCCTCCCCCTCCTGCTCCTCATTATCATCATCCGCCTTAGCATCCTCCTTATCGTCGTTTTCATCGTCACCCCTCCTCCTCCTCCTCCTCCTCCACTCCCTGTCGCACCCCGATGCCAGTTTTTAGGGCGGGTCGGGCGTTTCGCCTGAGACTCTCTCACCATGTATGACTCTGAAGCTTAAAAGGTGACAACAGTTTCACAGATGGAGGGCGGGTGGTTTTCACAATGTGGCTCTCGCCTTAGCGCCGCGCACAATCGCGTTCAAAATGTGCAAGAGCTTCACGGATTGAGCGCGGGTCGTTTTCAAAATGTGGCTCTCGCCGTAGCGCCGCGCACATTCGTTTCAAACGTTACAAGAGTTTCGCGGATTAAGGGCGGGTCGTTTCCAAAATGTGGCTCTCGCTTTCGTGCCGCGCACATTCGTATTAACAAATTGCAAGAGTTTCACTGGTTGAAGGCGGGTCGTTTTCAAAATGTGGCTCTCGCCTGGGCGCAGCGCACAATCGCCTTCAAACTTTGCAAGTGCTTCACGGATTGAAGGCGGGTCGTGTTCAAAATGTGGCTCTCGCCTGGGCGCAGCGCACATTCGTTTCCAAAAGTCGCAAGAGCTTCACGAATTGAAGGCGGGTCGTGTTCAAAATGTGGCTCTCGCCTGGGCGCAGCGCACGTTCGTTTTCAAAATTTGCAAGAGCTTCACGGATTGAGGGTGGTTTCTTTCCCAAATGTGTATCTCGCCTTAGCGCCACGCACATTCGTATTAAAAATCGAAACAATTTCACGGATGCCCATGATCGACGTACCAGAAACGGTGTTTTGGAAAGATTCAGGATCATGCGGGTGCAACAGTTATGTTGATTTGCGGTGCTGAAATCCCAAAAACGGCGTTATGGCACAATTCTGGATCGTCAAAACGAAGCCGTCAATTTGATACGTGGTGTTGAAATCCCGAGAAAAATGTTTTGGCATGCTTCAGGATCTTCAGACGGGTGTCTTCCAACGAGGTCGTTCCCTCAATGGAAATGAACCGTTGTAGTGACCTATGAAGAGGGAGCTTGAAGGGAGGGTCAATTCCAACATCGTTGATAACTCTTGCGTTTACACTGGTCTTCCTCCTCATCCTCCTTCTCCTCCTCCGCCGCCTCCTCTTATCCATCATCCTCTTCTCCCTCCTCCTCCTCACTCCATGCTTCGTTTATCCAGGTTCATAACCCTGCTTTTCGATTTGACCGTTTGTGGATGGGCATGCTGGCGTACGCGGACCGCAAAGAATGGATGGTTGCAGTTCCCATGCCCATATAAAAAAAATAATATTCGCCGACCCCCAGGGCCTCCTAGACGTGTGAGATTGTTGCCCCTCCCCAAACCCCGCCCCTGGGAGCTCAGTCCGGCAAGTTTGGAGGGGGAGGGGGGGGGAGGGCAAACATGTTGGCGCCCTCAGGAAGGGGGAGAGGGGACGGGCTGGGGGGGAATCAAACGCGCTGGCGGCTTCATCTGGTACAAGCTCCCAGACAGCGTCCGATGGCATCCACAATGCCCCAGCCGCTCCCAGACGGCCCGAAGTGGCCTCCATGTCGCCCTGGATGTCCCCAACGCCCAAGATGGCCTCCAGACACCGCAAGAGGCCCCCAAGAGGCCACGAAAAGGCTGCAAGAGGACTCCCAAAAGGGCACCAAAAACCAAACATCGCAACACTCCCTTTTAAGAGCACGTACATGTTTAGCAGATTCGCCTTCTCGGTCTTCACAGCCTTCTTGTTCTTCTTGTTGCATATTCGAGCCCAGTCATCATGGCGCAGCCGGTCTTGCACACAGGGGGAAAGGAGGAAGATGAGGAGGAGGAGGAGCAGAGGCGAGCTCCGCAGGCTCGCGCGGGCGTCACAGCGGACCGCTGATGACGCCGCCGGCGGTGGTGACCGCGGATCCCGCCATCAGGGGAAGACCCCATTCTCGAGGAAGATGGTCCTCGTAGGCCAGCCGCCGTGGCGGTCCAAAGGGGCACGTAATGCTTCTGGAGAAGTGCAAGGTCGTCTGTCTTCACGAAGGCCCCCGAGGCACTGGCGACTTCTGGGCTCCACAGCGCCCGCCCCCCGCAGCCCGCAGAGAGCGCGGGCGGCGGCCTGACGGCTCGGGCCCACTCGCGCCCCTGTGCTCCCCCAAGAGTTGAGCAGGGACCGACCGTGCTGGCTTTCAGATAGGCCTAATTACAATAGCTTCGTGCGGCGTCAGCACGCGCAAAGGTTTTGACACCGCGTCGATCGTTCAACCGTGAATCGATCGCGACCCCGATCGTTCAAGGTTGAATTCCGTCGGGTCTAGTGGCGTTACCATGTCCATCGGTGCTGCCGTGTCGCGGAATTCAACCATGAACGCATTCGCTGGCGTCGCTAGCGCGCCAACACCGCGTGAACCTACCGTACAACGACATGTTCTCAGAATAAGCGGACGGTAACGAACGCTCGAAAGGCAAAAACCATGTTCTCGGAGAATGCAGCCGATATACTAAAACAAGACGGTCCTGGGCAGACATATACGAAAAGTATGTCGCACCAACAACCGCAAAGGTTCTTCGTGCGAACCACCGAGAAGGCTCTAGAGCAGGCCTGGACGATTCATCACTGCTTGAAAGAGAAGGAACGGCTCCAGTTCCGATGACGACGACGACGACGACGACGACGACGGCACGACGACGACGACGACGACGACCACAACGACCACGACGACGACGACGACGAGAGCGACGACGACGACCCTGAGATCCTGGCGTCGCAACTCTGTTCACAACGGGCGATCTTGCCTCGTTTCGGCCCCGGGACCCTCACGGATCGATCCTGCTTGAAAGATGTCGCGGAAAGGCTAGGTCCAGGGTTCTGGTCGAATTCGTACAATGTTGTGTTTTGTTGATCGTGACGGCGGATCTCAGGCGAGGACGACGACGACGATGACGAAACGACGACGACGACGACTACGACGACGACGGCCGCCAAGTTGAGTTTAGGCTCGGGGGCAGGCTGACATCGATTACGGATCGCGGAAGGTCCAGTGCCGCACGATCTGGCGACAACGCGCGGCGAATCAGTACGGAATCGGGACCCGCCGCTGATCCACCACCCGCCTCACTTCGTGCTTGCGCTCCCTCGAGGCCCAGAAACATGTACTCTGCAGGGCAGCTCGCCCCCCTCCCTCCCGCCCACCCCCCCCGCTCTCTCGAGCAGCGCCGGGCCAGAAAAAGGCGTGCCAGCGCGTCCAGACCTGCGCGAAGCCCCGATTTCCCTTCGGGCCTCGCCCTGCCCCCTGCCCCTCCGCCCTCCCCCCCTTGGGGTCAGGACCTGTGGCGGGAACGAAACTTACCAGCGACGATGACGTCGCGAAGAATGCTCCTGCATCGCGAATATGATCTCCAACAGAGCCTTCGACAACAACTTTCTCTGGGGCATTTTTCGGGCCGGATCGATCCGTGAGTCGGCGCGCCGAGGGGAAAGTGAACAGGGCAGCCCTTCTCAGAAGCCCTCTGTGGCCTCAGAAAAGCCTTGTAAACTCTTCAGGAGACTTAGGGCCTCCCAAGCCTTCTGAGAAGGCCCACCGCCATCTGCTTTCCCCCCTGGGCGCGCCGCCGAGTGCGGGTCCCAGGGCCCGAAGACGGATAAAAACGCCCCGTCTGAGAGAAATGCCACACATGTATGTCAGGGGATGGCGGTTCGTCTCGGTTCGGGCCCCGCGGGTGACTTTTCCAAAACATTGCTGCACTCGACACGTGAGCGACGAACAAAATGGGTCTTACGCGAGATAAAATAGCGACCTTGCGCGGTGGCTTGCGCGGCCGCCAGCGCGGCGCGCCACATTGAAAGCGAAGGCGCCTGCGCGCGACCTTACGAGGGCACCTTCCTTGCGAATGCCCGCGCAATCGAATATGTTTTCTGCGTCGAATACCGGGACGCCGTCTCCACGGCAATCGAAAGTAAGTCACACTGGGCCTTTTGTCTGCAGGGCCTCTCGGGCTCGGCTCGCGGCGCCACTGCAGGCGGCCCCCCGCAACCCCGGCGCGCAGCCCGGCTTTGTGCCAGCCACTCGGGGGCCAGCACTCACGGTGGCTCCCAGGGCGCGAGCTAATTTCCGTTTTCGTTTGCCTCCGTTTTCCCTCGCTCTGTCGATTTGCCACCTTTGCTGCAAGACGAAGCCAATACGAAAACGGTCCACGAGATCGCCAAAACGCCGTTCAGCTCGCGCCCTGGTGTCTCCCCTCCCTCCCCTCCCCGCCCGCTAACGCCCAATCCCCCGGACCACCCGGAACCCGTCCCCTCCCTCGCAACTCGATGGGCACAGCCGAAGCCCTGGCGTCAGCCGAGGGCGCGGCACCCCTCGCACTGGGACGTGAAAAACGAAACCGGCGAAGGCGAGGAGAACTACGACGACGGCGAGGTGCGGCAGCCCGCCTCGACGGCGGCCATCAGCAGGGGGAACTCGCCGCCGAGGAAGGCCATGGCGATGCCGACCACCACGGGCAGCGCCTCCTGCGGGCATCTCTGGCCTTACGTCGTCGTCGTCGTCGTCGTCGTCGCCGCCACCGCCGCCACCGCCGCCGTGATCGTCGTCGTCGACGTCGTCGACGTCGTCGACGTCGTCGTCGTCGTCGAAGTCCTCCTTTTCTTCCTCCTCCTCCTCCTCTTCCTCTTCCTCCTCCTCCTCCTCCTTCTCCTCCTCCCCTACAGATATCCTGCTTTTTCTATTTCTATATATATAGACAGATACATGTACGAAACTCTCCATGTGTATATATCTTTCTTTCCCTCGATAGATGGTTACAATACTTGTTATATTGTTATGTATGTCTCTCTGTCCCTATTATATTTCTCTCGTTATCTCTCTCTCTCTCTCTCTGCCTCTCTATTAATTTTTCTCTTTTTCTGCCTCTCTCTCTCTCTGTCTCTTTCTGTCTCTCTCTTCCTTTCTCTTTTGTTTCTCTCTCTGTCTTACTGCGCACCGCTGGCGCCGCCGCAAAAGACCCCCTCGGAGCGACGCGCTTCCTCGCGGCAATGCAAGGGGCGCCTCTCGCGCCCGCACCGCCCAAACTCCCCCGCGACCCCACCGCAGCGGGAGGCACCGACGGCCCCGATTGAACGCACGTTCCTGGCCATGCCGTTAGTCGACGCCGTAGCTGCCCAAGACGACCAAACGCCAGCGGCTCCAGGGGGGCAACCCTGGCCACGCCGCTAGTACCCAGCCAAGGAGCAAGACCTCAAACAGCACCTCACGTCAGCCGAGACCCCGGGTAAAGGTCGCGGCCATCCAGCAACTTGGCCAGGTACTGCTGCTTCTTCTGCCCCGCTGAGGTCGCCATGACTGGCAGCGGTCCAAGGCAGACCTGCTTGAACCAATTGGCCCGATCTGGCCTCGCCGCTCTGCCGAAGGGACCGCACCTTGGCAGAAGATGCAAGGCCAGTCCGACTGCGGGAGGCGGCCCATCTCCGGCGCCCGGCGCAACTGCCCCCGCCGAGCGGACGCAGTTCGACGGGGGCCAATAGGCCCGCCCAGAAGCTTCGCCTTAGGCGAAGCGCAGCTCCAGCTCTGTTGTACCGTAGTAACGATAGCCCCGGTCGGAGGAGGTTGTCGCGGGAGCGACGGGCCATTTCAAGCTAAGGACGTTTTCGGTCTCGATGGCAAGTAGAATACCTCGCAATGAGGCAGCATCATATTTTGGCGGCCGGCCGCTTGAACACAAACGGCCGCGGACACACGCTCGCTATCTCTCGCCCTTGTCACAGCTCACTTTAGAGTCGGGGGGAAGGGAGACGAAGCGCGAGTCCGCCGCCCCAACACAGCAAACACTATATACACAAAAGGCAGCAAAAGGCGGGTCCGAAAGGAAGGTGGGCCCGCAAGAAAGTTGCCTTGCGAGCACATTGCTGTGCATACGATTACTCCTCAGGCGGCCTCAGACGATGCTGCCTGGACAGCCCGATAAGGGGCATGACGTTTTAAGTCATGCTTGAAGGATCGCGTGCCTCCCATGACCAGTAGAAGCATATATCTGTCAATGCTCCCCTTTATGTGACCGTCCGCGGTCATGTCGCGAGTGTCAGACAACTAGATGCCATGCACGGTTCCTCGCTCCATCATCAGTCGCATCTAACTGATGCGCCCCAAAAGAGTACACGCAGTTGGCTTCTTCAGGTCTTTGCTCCACAAGGACTTGAAAACACATTCAGCATATATGGTCAGAGTGACCTTAATGCTCAGGCCAACCAACTCCAGTATATATTTTAACTAAGTGGGTGTCCGTGGACATGCATGGAGTTCGTGCAGAGACACAATCGTGGGATAGCAGTCCTCCAAGTTGTGGGCTGCTGCAAGTGTTTCTGCTGAGTAGCTTGAGCGGACCTGCAAGCAGCGCCTTGCAGTGCGCATCGATCATGTGGACGACAGGCTTATCGGATGGCGCGCTTCCACGTTGTAGCAGGTTTGCCATCGCACGCGCCATCGGCATCTCCACTCAGGCGTCGATAGCTGGAGTCGGTGCGCAGGTCAACTTCGCCCGTTGGAGTCGCGCTCAGTCGTCGCAATTGTATATCGGTCGGTTCTTGGACACGCTGTAGAGAGACCACAGATATCATCAACCACACTTGCGTGACTTATGCGTAAGCCAACGCGCCTCTGAGGCTGACGAACATGTCAGCAACCATCTTGGATGCTTTGGCGTCAGCGTCTGCGCCTGTGAGTTCAGGATGTTGTAGAGGACGGAGTTGTTTGATGTATTCATCTTGGCCCAGCGTAACATCACCGCCCCCGTCCTTTGCGTACCTCACAGCGCAATGGGTACATGTATGTTTGTTGGGCTTGCAATAAGTGCCCTCGACGCACTTGACGCACTGGTCAATGGTATCCTCCGTGCCGGCCATATGGATATCATCAACATGCTTGGCTGCGAGCAGGCCACTGCTCGTCTCGAACTCCTCGTCGAAGGACGTGGGCATGAGACCAAAGCCTCTCGTGGTCCTTCTGAGATTCAGTGAGAAAGCACTGGGTGCATCCTTGGCGCCGATGCCGGGCTTGAGGCACTGCGGGCAATGCTTCGACTCGTCGTAGCGCTCGAATCCGCATCCTGGAGGGGATCGAAAAACCGGTGCCGATCCAGGCGGCAAGGTAAAGCACGCCACACGTGCCGACTCACCAGTTGCCTCAGGAAGTTCCTGTTCAGGAACGCCATATTGACGCCCAGGGAAGCAATGATCCATTGCCTCTTGCACGCCGCCGCGCTTGCGAGCACTCTCTGGCTCGGCCGCCGCGCTGTTCCTGAGAGCGTTTCCACATCGGAAGCCTCGAGGTCCATATACCCCCGAAGTACCAGGCGCAGTCCGATGGTGCGCCCCATGTCGCCCTGCCCGTTCTTCACAAACTTCCATGTATATACGCACCTCGAAGTCATAATGCTTGACGCTTTACATATATATGTATATGTGTATAGCTATCGCACATTGAAACACCCGTTGTCACAATCTATAAGCCTTTTGATACCTTCTCGGGATTCCCCCGAATGTCGGCCTTCGCGAGGAGGTCGTCTTCCTTGACAACCACAGCTCGTTTTGCGGCGGCGGCGACATATACTCGCATGGTGGTCACGCGGTCGACATCTAATATTACATGCTGTTGTTCGGATAGGACCACCTTTGACATTTCTGCAATGAAAAAGAGTTCACATATTGACCAGTTTCGTCCGAGTCCAATCCGTAACTGTGGTCTTCGACCGTAGAGCATGGTGGGACATGATACGTCTCCTCGATGTCGGAGTCGCGCGGGTAACCCCACTTAGGCAAGTGCCCCCGCTGTTCTTCAGCTACCGTGACCAGCACACTGCTGCCGGTGATCATATGCGCGGGTACAAAGTAAAGGTCATCTAATGGAATTGCCTCCAATAGTTCCCTTTCTTCACGTAGTTCTGTGCACAACACCTCCATAACATGTGCCTCAAGGTCCGCTTCTGGTTCCTCATAGATCGTGGGAAGCCGTCCACCCTCCTGTGGTGGTTCGGCTTCTGGGGTCTCTCTGGCGTTGTCGTCTTGCGTCGGCATGTCCGCCAGTTCCTCAAACTTTGCCATATATCGGTCGAAGCCCGCCTGAGGTTTAGTGGACTGTCGGCACTGAATGACTCTCGAATGTGATGATCCAGTTGTATCATGCGCATTCCCGGCAGTGCCTTTCGCTTCATAGTAGTGGAACCCTGGATTCACGTCGTTGTCATAATGTACCAACGTGCAGCTGTCAGCACAAGCCACCGGCGGTAGCTTGTGAATAGTCTCAGCTAACCCAACAGAAACTGCACTCTCGATACGGAAGAAATTCCTGATAAAGTAGTGTAAAACTAAATGTACTTTGGGAGATAGTCAGCTCGCACTGGCCATCTGAAGCGTTCCCCTTTCTGGTCGGGACATTGCCTATCGTCGTTGCAGGTCCCCCCGCAGGTAAACTGGCAACAAATGTCAACACTGTCCGCAAGGCAGCGTTGTCAGAGCCAATCTCTCGGGCTATCAAAGCTTCGATGTAGAGTGAACGTCGTGCGTCGCCATATTAGACTCGTACATGGCGATTTCCAAATCGAATAATGGCTTGACCCTTTCGGGATCACTCCGCGCAACCGGGAGCGAGCCACTCCAGCCTCCTCAGTCGTCCTTCGTAGTTGCGGGACGATGATAGTCAACCAGATCTTCTTCATCGTAATAATGCTTACAGGTACTAGTTGTCTCAGTACGTAATGCACGATGGGTCTTGGCTACTGCAGTAGCCTGTGTGAAAGCTTGACTGCATGCCCGGCGTATCACCTGCTCTCGAGACTGGTTAGACGTCTCTGTCGGCTGTTCGTGATCCAGAACAGGAAGGTCAGGAAGCATTACCGGCTGCCGTCCAAACAAAGCGGTACATGGAGACACCTCATTGTTGAAGGTGGATGCATTGGCGACAAACAAAGAATCGTGCAGTTGTCGTGTGAACACAAGAGGTAGATCTAACCTTTTTGAATTCAGTTTCCATGACGTGAAGAAGATGGCGTAGCATGCCGCTTCTGGCTTCAATTGTCGTAGCGCGTTGTCCACGCGCGCGTGTCCTCAGCTCAGTACCTTTTGCCTTGAGGACCGCCTTTGCAGCGTCGATGTTGATAGGCACCGTCCCCATCGGAGCAGAGTACCTTAGCAGGTCCGAACTGCATCCAGCACTGATGATACGCATCTAGGATACTGGTCATTGTTTTTTTATGGTACTTCCATTCAAGTAGCATATCGAATACAGCGACCAATGGTGTGGAATATATGATGTTCCTGTTTGTAGCACATCAGGTCAGATTCGATTTCTTCGTTGAACTTGCCAGGTAGCGCGGCAGGTAGCATAGCGGCATGCCCTGGCTTGTCCCAGGCTCTGCGCCCCCGACATGCGTCACAGACACCTGTGACCAGGTTGAGCCTGACGCTGTCCGGACCAGTTTTGGCTAAGACGAGTCTCATCGTAGGACCTAGAGCATGGAACCATCGCAAGCGTAGTTTGCGCAACTCGCGTCTTACCACGCTTGGGTCAAGGGTTCGTAAGTTCTGTAGGCTGATCTGGACATCGAACCTTGACCTGTCTGGGAGTCGTGGGCGCGCAGCAGGGTTGCCTTCAGGCGGCGGTGGAAGTGGATCTCTCCCCTGCTGTCGGCCACGTCTGGCTCTGATCTGCGGCAGTCTTCTATGATCGCCCGAGCAACCAGCTCCACTCGAGGCAGGTTGCCCCGCAGCGGGTTCAGCAGCATGTCTGCCTACTGTGATATCGTGGCTGTTGGCGCCAGCTGTGAGGCCAGCCATGGAACCAGGTCTTGGTGGCGCTCGTAGCCGCACAAGTGGTGGCGCGGCCTGTGCCTCGGTGGCGGTGCTGCCGGTTCGGCAGGAGCCTGTGGTGCCCGTCCGCGGTTGTCGGGCAGCTTCCATGGTTTGGCAAACTTGAATGTGCCGGGTGTCCGTAGGTGGCCAGGCATATTCTGGCCGTAGTTCCTCTTGCAGCCGGGACATTCCCACTGGTAATCCTCCTTGTCGTACCACCTGCAATCTTAAAGGTCTTTGTCATGTGAAAGGGAATGCATGTTCAAATTGTCTGCACATGCAAACATCCGAATCCTCCCGAGAGCGGTCGCGTGATCAACCCGTCGGGTTCTCGAGGGATAGCTGGGCCATCCGAGCCAAATCCTCGCGGGTCGGCAACCAAAACGGCAGAAGAATAAGGGTGGCCATGGGAAGGATCGCGGTTTACTAGGAATAGATCGCGTGCGATCTGAACTGCATCGACGAAAAGAGACTGCATCTTCAAAGTGCATTGTGCAGACAAGGATAATTCTTTATTGTGCACCGAGGCATGTTGAGGATGGCCAGCGCACCGCTTCCGTTCGAAAGGTGCAAGTAAGAGACGGTGATTAGCCATTATCTCGGTAGGTTTCCGTATCAACACCCCATGGGAGCCACGTAGACCAGTAGTACATTGACCCAAAATACTTTGCAAGTGCCCTCGGATGTGGCCAATGTTGTCCACAGCGGTATTTGGTCCACCCAAGTACCCACTGGTTGTTCTCGTAAGCAAAACCGTCGAAGGTCATTTTGACGCATGGCAACTGCCCCACAAAACTTGATGTGGAAAATATGGTTTATGGTGTTCATGCCACAAGTCATGCTTGACTCGGGAATTGAAGTAAGAAGGTCGTCCAGTCGTTCTGCCATTGGGTTGTACTGTAACAACATTGACACAAGACACGTTGAAATGCGTTTGTCTAGGTTTCCTCCCGAGGACAAACCTCGGCTGAATGGCGCTGGCGATGTTCCCCCGCTTCCTCCATGCAGTTCCAACGCGTCTACCTCGTTGCGTCGTCCGTAACACAGGGTCGGGATTCGGGGGGGCACATCGGCATGTGCATCCGCGGGCAGGACCCGCAGGTAACGCGATGTAGGTTTCTTCGTCGCCATCACTCTCAGCGTCGGAGATAAAGGGGAACGTCGGTGTAGGAAACGCCACATCCGAGACCTTTTAGGTCATCGCCGCAATCGCCATTGCATTATTCGACTACTTTAAATATATTGCGCGGCTCGATGCCCGCTTCTCAGTCGGCTTTCTGCCTTTCCTTTTGTTTGATCCAAGCATCTGTCGGTAGTGCTGTTTGTCGTTCTGCGTCGGGCGAACTGAGCGTCGGAAATTCGGGAATGGGGGGGGGCACGCGGCCGCGCTCAAGCGAGGGGGGAGGGGGGGGGGAAGACGATCGACATCGACAAACGCAGCCCGCCTTGGGCGCGGTCGCTGGTCCTCTTGTCCGGCAAGAACCGGCGCTGGCAGTTCCCAGCACAGTCGAATGCAAATGTTTGTCACACCATTCGGCAACAAAGCACTGTAATTGCACCCGGTAGGTTGGTCCTGAATCTTGATATCTTGCATGACAGCATTGTCGCCCAGATTCATCGTCACCCTTCTCACGACGTGGCCCCATTCAGGACAATTCTTACGAGATCGAAAGTAAGTTCGAGCTCATTGAACCACCCTCGTGTGGAAGCTAAGGCGCACATCACTTCCATGGTTTCTCCTCGTTCTATGCAAATCTACTTGGTCAATCAGCCTAGCAGTCATGATAGCGAGTGCTTTGTTGCGCCATCGTGCCTCTTGAGCACCTTGGCCATGCCAATCCAGCTCATGCTCAACAAATTGTGCGGATTCCCCTGCAGGTTGGCACGTGCATCTCCACAGGTGAGTCGGGATGTGCGCGTGGGTGGTTGCCACCTGCAGCTAGGACCCACAAGGCAGTTTACTTGAGCGGTCAAACTTCAGACCGAAGCGGCAACAGCGCACGCGCATGACCTGCAAGCCTAAATCTTCAATCGTATCTCGAAGTAACCTGGAAGTCCCACAAGTACGATCGACATACGTAAAGCCCGAATTTTAGTCGTCAAATTTTGGATACGTTGATAATGTGGCACCGTCCGCTTTCCAGGCAACCGAACGTACCAGTCAGTGGGCGTTGCCACACACAGTAGTTGGCAATCCCCCGAAAGTAATCCACCCAAATACTGCGCACCTGTAGGGGTCATAACCTCGGCATACGTGATACGGTCACACATGTATCCACGAGCTCGGAGTTCAGCGCAAGCTGTTCGTATGTCTTCGATAACGAGTGCACGAGAATGATAATGATGTGATCAGCGTTCATTTGCTGCGGCGGCCACACAACCGGGCCCACCGCTGTCTCTGGCGGCCTCACAGCCGGGCTCGCCAATGTCCCTGACGCGCACAGCCGGCGCCTGGGAAAAGTATGCAGGTCCCCCCGCGCCTGACACCAGAACATCAGCGTTTGGCCTGTCGGAGCAAGCGCGAATGGCCGTGGCACGCGCCTCCCCCCGTCACTCATTTTCGAGCGATGGGGGCGTCCGAATTCCCGTGCCACGTTGCGCTGCTGAACCCCAGCTCGAAGTGAAGATATCAAACTTCTCAGCGGCATCATCTGCTCCTGCAAGTGCCCCTGCATGCACTCCAGCAGGTGTCCCTGCCGTCGAGTCGGGCGGCATCCACTTGCTGCCCTCCTCGTATATGGCCCGATACACCTTCGCCTGCAAATTGCGCGGGGCGAAATCCGGATCGGCCGGTGTAGGGGCGTTCCCATGAGACGTGTTCCTGCGATGCCAAGTCTTCAAGGCGTTGTTCACCAAAGACTGGATCGCGAAAGCAGAAGTCTCCTCATCGATGGAGAAGCAGATGCCCTCGGTGTCCCGAGACATCATATATGCATGGGCATCGTTGGTGGCGGGTGCCCCCGCACTGCTCGATGCAGGTTGCCCTGCTGTTGGCTCTGCCCCAGCTGCCTCCTTGACGAGCAACGGAACATCTTCGCAGTGAGGATTGGCCGTTATAGTGAATGCCATTGAGCCGTTACCCTCCGCTGTGATCCCGTACTCGTCGACCTTGATCGCCAGGTGCCCTGAAGGCGTTATCATTAAATCAAATACTCTGGCGCCTTTCCCACAGAGGAGCTTATACATCTCAGGGCCTGGAATGATCATCTTGTCGCACCCCTGCTCCAGGATCAGGATGGCCCTGGTGTTGGACATACTCCTTAGACCCAGGATAGCAGGAAGATTCTCGCCGGAACCTTCAGCCACGTTCGCTGAACAGGTGCCCAGCCTGGCCCTACCGCATTCCCCCCCAGGATCTCCATTTCTCCTTGCATGTAATTCTGCAACGCAAGGACTCGTCACAAATGGCGGCGCCATGCCCCACGCCAGACACGCAACGCCTCTTCGTCAAGTTCAGTTTCTTGACGTCGTGCCCACGGGAGCGCGACACACTCTCGAATGTCTGTGCAGTCTTCAGATCAATGGTATTGATGTTGTTGCCGATGTCCAGCAGGATCGTCAGCACGCCATCTACCATGGCCCCGCTGTTCGCGGCCAGGGCCAGCTCATGGCGATCTCCAAATATCCCCGGCACTTCGGGCATCGCTGTTCCATACATGCCTTTGCGGCACCTCTGCTCCAACACCCAGACGTTCCTCGTCAGGGACGCGAAGACGTTCATGCACCCTCGTGCCTCTTCTTCGGATGGGGCTCTTCTTGAAAATCCAGGCCGACGGGTACTCGCCGCACACGTGGGGGCGCCGTGCTGATGAGAGCGGCATATTCATAAAAGTGTCTTCATCAGCGCGCGTAGCTATCTGACCATCTGTGTTAACCATCCACACAATGTGCAGGATGTCGCGCTCGGATATTGCACTAGTGCTTCTGCGTGCGCTCACCGGGCTTTCCGCTCTGCGCTGGCTTCGCGGGCGGATGTCACGCCTGCAAGGCATGTGCACGTTGCACTTGGAGCCAATGCGCACTCCTTTCAGTGGCCCTCTGAATGCGCCTCAGCCGCATATCATTAGCAGGTCGCCCATCTGGTGCTGTCGCAGCAGGTGCCCCTGCGTTGTTTGCTGGTTTGGCTACCAGGGGCATAGGCGCATCTGCGGCAGGCGCGGTAGCTGCTGTCGCCTGCGCCGCACTGGATGATGACGCAGTTTGCCCTGCAGGTGCAGTTGCGGCAGCTGCCGTGTTGTTTGTCACCATCCCCGCGATGCGGTTGAACTCTTCCCGAAGGTCTCTGAGCTCGTCAGCCCCGCGATGGATCTCTCCATGACGAGTTGCTGCGCCCTGATTTCCGGCAAGGGCAAAGTGTAACTCAGCTGCGATGAGGCCCACACCCCGGCAAATAGCACAGGGAGTCGCATTCACGGTACCTTCTAAAGTGCCTGCCAGCTGCCGATCCACATGTGCATGAGCCACTCGATCCCAGCATTGCGGATGGAATATTTGGCCACACTGAAGCCTCCACACCTTGTCGCGGTTGACGCAGTTGTCCAGGCAAATGGCACACCTGTTGAAGTCACCGTCACTGATGACTGGCGGCGTTGCCGATGGCCTGATGCGCGTCTGGCGTTCCAGCGCGGACTCTCCAATCTAATACTGGATCGGTGGGGCCGGTGGCTGCTGCACGGCTGCAAGCGATGCCAGACTGAATTCAGGCATCCCCGCAGAAATAGGGGTAGCGGGTTGCCCCGCACGGCCCATCACACGGCGTGCCTGTCTCTCCTGGCTGCGACGCTGGCAAGCCAATTGCATGGTGAGGTTGGCCTGCTGCGCCTCGTGGATGGACAGGAACTCTGGGCGCAGCTCCCCCACGGAGGATGGCGCCACTAGCCCAGGGCCATGGGGCACCACATCAGGACCCATGGGGGCAGCCAAGTATCCGCAAAGGGGCACTTGGCCTAATACTCCAGACTCGTATCCGGAGCCGCGTGTCAGCTGAGACTGGTAGAAGTCGTCGGCCGTTGCCCGAACATACGGGTTATCCGGCTGAGACCCCGCACGTGGATTGCCCGTCTCCTGAGCGCATTATACAGGGAACATCGGTGCATCCATCGGCGGCGCGGTTGGTCGCTCAGCAGCCGTTTGGTCGCATATCGGGTGGCTGAAAAATGCTGGAACATACCCGTACCGATTGGGATGGTCCGGTGATGGGTTCGGATTCGGAATATACCTTATGGGGGTGTCCAGCCAGCGCGCGGGAGGTCAATGCTATCCCGACGCATACTCTGCATGGCCTCGCGCATCTGCCTGTGCATCCACTGCTGCTGACCTGTCATGCTCTCAGCCCTCTGGGCGGCTTCGTGGTCAGAAAAAGCAAGTTGCCCCGCAATTGGACGTGGCGATGCGAATGGCGACGTCGCTTGCAAGGCCTGGTAAAGCTGAGGGTCCATTCGAATACTCCGGAGCCTCGTCTATAGGCTGTTGGTGCTCCAAGCACTCTGTGGAGTCCCAAACGGAGTCGCGGCCCTGCTCGCGGGTGCGAACGACGCAAGTTGCCCTGAAGGCACTGGCAACTGTTGCGTCTGGGGACGCCACGGGCCGTTTGCATGCATCTCGCCGTTGGGCGTAATCCCGTCGGATGTCATACCAGATACGTCCACGCTCTGGGCCTGAATCCATGATCCATCTGATCCCCCTGCAAGCGCCCCCGCTTGGTATCCCTCTCGCATCATAAGATATGGCGGTGAACTCGACCCCCTGCATGGGCGTCGGCTCGGGGACCTTCAGATTGCAGGGAGTCTGAGGTATGAACCAATTCCTCAGCGCTGATGCGTCATGTGGGATCTCGTATGAGGATCGTGGAAGAAAATTGTCAGCACGCAGGTTTCCCTGCACGTTTTCCTTGATGCATGAAGGATTGATCCACGCCTGTCCTACCCCAGCATTTTCACATGATCTGGACAATGTTGCTAGGCGGGATCATGCCTTTGTTGCCTGACGCCACAATAATACCATTCTCGGAACGCCAAATTGCGATATTGACACGAGTTAGGTTTTTGAGACTTACCATAACCAATACTTCGGAGTCTATGCGCAGGCCAGAACGGATTCTGTCATCCCCAGGTAGATATGGACATCCATGAATACATTGTCTGCCCATTCCATCATCAGCACGGCATGGCAGCCCGACATGAGGTATGTTCTGGATACTGACCCATTTGGTACCATGGATAAAAAAGCAAGGTGCCCCTGGCGATGTCAAGTCGGTTCCCCTTTTGCACGGGGACTCAGGGCACGTTGCGCCAGGGCTGCTATGCCCATTGCTTGGGCGCAGAAAATACGTCGGATGGGACTCGCCAGCGTTTTTGAGCTTCTTTACCTGGGCCCTTTTTCTTCTGCATCCCTGAATGGGCGACCGCGCCGATGAGGCCCAGAACCGCCAGCGCCTGATTGGCTCAGTGGCGGTCGCGAAGGCACCCCTGGACACTTCCTCGGTGGCGCTCACGCTAGAACTCGTAGCCGTTGGGCGGCCAGTTGTTGAGTGAGTCCGTGAGCTCCACCCAGCCGTCGCACTCGTCAAAAGACGCGACCCACGTAACGAACCCATCAGAAAAATGGTCGCGGCGAAACGGCTTGCGGCGAATAGCGGCGGTGAACCATTCCGAACACTCACCCGCTTCATGTTCGCTTAGTTCTACTACAATAACTTCCGCTTCCTTCAGGACCCCCTTGCACGCACTTCTTCTCGGAGCCATAGCTGAGGGCAGGTTCCTTCCGCAAGACGTTGCGGACAACCTGACATGTGCGAGCTGCGTCGTCAGCACGTACGGCAGCACATTGGGCGTCGCACTGCACCGCAACGCATCGGTCAGACCCGTCGTCGATGAAGGGCCTGTACGCCGGGTTGATCTTCATTCAGTTGGCAGCGCCCAGCTGCCCCCAACATCGCCTGCATTCCTCTGGCATTTCGAGGGCAACGGCGGGTTGCCCCGCAGGATCAACGGCTGGCTCGCCATGCATCCTCACTGGCTCAGACACGGCAGGCGCTGCTGGCGCTGCCGATGAGCTAGCGCTCCTCAATGCCTTGGAAATTCGGGAATCACGAGTGTCAAAGAACTGGCATCCACTGATCTTGGGGTCCGCTCCTGATGCCTGAAGTAAATTCCGTCATCTTGTACTTAGCACCGTCCTTTGATGATGAGGCATCCTTGGATGATCCTTCCAGCGATGGCGCCCAGCCTGCCCCGCGAGTCCTGCCAGGCGTCGGGCCGCGCCAGCATGCAGGATCTTTTGGAGTAGGCGCACTGTCGCCCTGGAACGCTGCTGCTGCGGCGGCCACTGCCACCCTTCTTGAGCGATGTCTCTCAGCGGGTTTCCCCGCAGAACGCTGAGACTTGCTGTTGCCAGGATCGGGATCATCGGGACTGTTCCGCTTCTTCTGCTTAGGCGGTGGCACAAGCTGATCGGCATCGAGCGACTTGCGCTGGCTGGAAGAGTTCGAAGATGGGGATAGATCTATTTCTTATATGGCTTCAATTTGGGAGGAGGTCCCCGTGGTTTTGCCGCTGCGGGCGCCCCCGCTGAAGAGCGCGCGGTCTTGCCCCCGGCATTAGGGACATCCGGCTCACCAAGCTTCCTGAGCGAGTGCCACGTTCTTGATATCGACCTTTCTTTTGCAACCCAAATACAGCTGCAATATTTATCCAACCTACCCCTGGTCCGTGGTAGTCGACTATCCTGCCTGGGGCGAGATGCATATCATCTGTAACCCCGTTACAAGCATATGTTATTGCATCGGCGTCGTGGGTGGAGTCCGCGTCCGAGGCGCAGGCCGTGCCGGAGTAGTCCGGGTCGGACCCTGAAGGAGCAGCCTCGGCGGGGCCCACTGCCCTGGCAAGGGCCAGGTTACCAGCCCCTTCATCACCTTCTGCCTGGTCGGCACCTTCTTGTTTGGACGAAGCGGGTTGCCCCGCGTGACACTCTCGATCGCACGCCTTATAGTGGCAATTTGGAACAAGGTTCTCCCAGATCTCTTCGGTGCGAACTCTTTCATACTCATCAACCGGCTGGTAGTCATCTTCCGTCAACTGTTATTCAGGTGGGTGGTTGGTCGGATCTACAGCGCGACCCCGACCACCACCATGGGGCCAGACCAATTGTGTTCTTTTGAAGTTAGGTCATCTTGACAGATGCCTCATCGTGCAACCAAGTCTGCGGTCGGCATAATAGACGAAAACACAGACAAAACCCTGGTATTCCTTCCGGTCGTTGATGATGGCCCTCTTGACGTCCCGTCTCTGAAGGGTCTCCGGCGCCTCGGTGCCCTCACCTCTGTTGGTGCGGACGATCTTACCGTTACCATTCCGCTCAACATTGCAAAGTGAATACCAGTGCCGAATGTCATGCTCGGCCCAGTTTTGGTCGAGCCAATATTGCATTGCATTGGAAGGTATACACTGGCGAGCTAGTCCATGATCATCATAGCTGACAAGGCGTTGCACGCCTCCTGCCTGGGACGCGGCTGGACAGTCCCCCCTCTGAGGCTGGTTCCCCCGCAGGCGCCCCCTCCTCGGTGGGGCCCCAGGAGTGCCACCCCTCCTTGGTGGGGTCCTTGGGGCCCTCGTATCAAGAGTGTGAGGGCGCTGGTTGCCGCTGGAGCGAGCACCGCTGGAGCGCGCACTCGAGCGCCCGCGGAACAGCTGCGGGCGCGACCGCGACGCTGCGCACGCCGGTCCTCAGCTCCCCACTCGGCCTCGTCACCAGCTGAGCGATTCGCCCGTCTCCAGACTCGGCGGCTAGTTGGTCGCTCCTGGCGGCTCGGAGACCGCCTAGTAGCCACGAACGCAAAATGATGATTCTCATCATGTCCAAATGCGCACTGGATGCGTTCTGAAAGGTCGCCAGCATCTCGCGGGTTTGCCCGCAAAGGCTCGTCGTCATGTGATTCCATGTCTGTCGGGTTGCCAATTGCCTGAGGATGAAGCATCATTTGCGTTTCCTCTTCTGTCGCTGGAACTGCGGCTTCCGAATCCGCGGGTGCCCCCGCCATATCTTGATCCACATCAGCGGGTACATGGAAATACTCAACAAACTCGATCTGCGCAGGTTGCCCCGCGATGGGCATGCCTGACCAGTCTGCCAGGTGGACTCCATGATGGCCAACATATATATATATATATATATATATATATATACATATACTCGAAGAGCTCGTCGGGACAATTCTCACGGGACAAGCTGGCACTTAAATATCTGGCAGCCATGAAGTTGACAACTGCAGCTGGATTGTCGGCAGGGTCGGCCAGTAACGTTTCCAAATCGACATACTGCATGACCGAATCGGTTCGAGCCACATGCATCGACGGATCTCTGCCACGCCCATCGCCCTGGGGGGCATTCACGGCGAAAGCATTGCGTGCTATGGCAGGTGTCACCTTCCATTGTTTCACCGATAGCGTCTTTCGGGTTGCCCCGACGCCCCTCACCCTTTCCCGAAGTGCGCCTGCCGACCCCTGCCTGCACTCAGGAATAGTTCTTCATACTGTGGTCCAGGAAGGGATGCCAGGAACGCTAACATACCTCTGCCATGCAATCGCCGTCGTTTGCCCTTACCCCTGCCTCGACCCTTACCCCTTCCCCTAAGTGCCCGTCGGACAGTACGTCGTACCTTACGACTTGGCTTCTTCATAGGCCGTCCCCATCTGCGCTTCTGCTTCTGATATCCTAAAAACAAGCATTGAGCCTGTTGTTCCCCCGTGAGATACGCGGGCATGTCGGAGAAATCTAGGGCATTCGTTTCGTCGTCTGATGACGCGTCGGCGTCGGTTCCAGAATCGAAGTCAGACTCAGCGGGTTGCCCCGTTGAGCCTACGAGGGCAGTGGCTTGCGCAGGGGCCGCCGTTGCCGACGGCCCCATGATATCTGGCCCAGGAGTCTTGCGACTCCGTAGCGGGCCACCATTTTGAGCCAATAGCGCGGTGGTCTCCTTGGGTTGCGGATCGCCATTCCAAACGTTTGCAGCAGATTGCCCTGCATTGCATGGGCTTCAGCAAGAGAAGGTTCGGCGCGGCGACCGTGGCTGAAGATGCCACCAACATTGCCAGGGGGTCGCTCAGCGGCATGAGCATATGACCGCATGCGTTCAAGCAGAGAATCAAGTTGCCGTTGAGTCCCCGGCATTTGGTGGTTGAGTAGCTGAAGGAGTTGTTGTGCACGCGACGTCCCCACCCCTAAGGCTATGTACTGAATAGCCGCTAAGATTTGGAAACTGGGCATGGTAAAGCCTGCCGCTTCAGCCTCATAGCGGGCTATCTCGAGGCGCGCCAATGTCTGGTCGATCCCTTCTCCCGCGTGGACTCGGAAGTCGATGAGAGCAGTACCTGAGTTACGTTGACGTTTCTGCTCAAAGTTCTCAAACTCCGTGATAAAGAGGAACATAATGTAGGTTACACCATCAGTACGACGGCCACCTATGTTAACGCCAAGTTTAATATCTGCTGCGGGAACTGTCATGGCTACGGTCCGTGCGAGGCCTCCCAGGCCACGCTGCAGCGCTGCAGCCTGTCGGGCGGGGCGCCATAGCGCCTGTGGCCACGTTGATCCAGGCATGCACCTCTCGAACAAACACACGGAAATGCACTTGGCCAGCCGGGCCCCAGCGGGGGCCGGTTGTTCCTGCGTCGCCCCCGCCGCGCGCGTGCCCCACAGCACGCCCGATAGCAACCCGCATAAGACCAAAGATAGTAATACCAAAAGTATGGCACCGTAGGTCGCGGTCGGACGTTGGCGGCTGAGGTTCGCGGCAGGGCGGCAGGCCTGTGCGGGGGTGGAGGCGGCGCAACATCGAATGGCGCGTTGCCGCGCATGGCATCTTCGAAGTAGCCCCCACTTGGAGCAAGTGGGCAGACGTCAGAAGTGCAGCAGCGCAGGGGTGCAGGACTCGAGCAAGAGGCCTCCGAGAGAGCAGAGGTAGCACTGCAAGTGCCCTTGCGGTCGTGCGCAGTTACGCACATTCCTCCGCGCAGACCCACTGCGCCCTGATGCCCCACCATGTCAGTAATCCACCAGATAACGCCGCAGAGGGCGAGGGGCAGAGCGAGAGCTGACCACCATGGGCCAGCTCCGCTACCAAGTTCGAAAGGGGCCGGCAAGCCCGTCCAGAAGCGTCGCCCCAGGCGAAGCGCAGCTCCAGCTCTGTCGCACCGAAGCAACGATAGTCCCAATCGGAGGAGGTCGTCGCGGGAGCGACGGGCCATCTCAAGCGAAGGATGCTTTCGGTCTCGATGCCAAGTAGCACGCCTCGCAACGAGGCGCAACTGCAAGTTGGCGGCCGGCCACTTGAACACAAACGACCGCGGACAAACGCTCGCTATCTCTCGCCCTTGTCCCAGCTCGCTTAAAAGTGACGCACCCTCGCGCCTCGTCGCGCCCCCGGGGCCCAGGGGGGCTGCGTTGCCTGGGGCGCTCGGCCGCCGCAGCCTCGCGCGCGACTTTAGGGCCGCCCGCGGCCGACGCTTCAACGGGCGGCCCAAGGCCGCCCTCCAAGCCGCACTGCGCGCCCGCCGCGCTGCCAACCGCTGCCCCAGCTGCAACCGCCAGCGCTGCAGAGAGACCTGCGCCAGGACAGGCCTGGCGGGCCAGGCTGGTCGCGAGGCCATCCGACTGCCCCCCGAGGCGGCCCGGCCGCCCCGCCCCCCGTCTGGACACGTGCCCACCCGCGTGCCCTGAGCCACTGGAGGTGGGACTGTGGAGACTGGGCGGCGAAGCAGGCGAGACCGCGCACCTCTCCTCGGAATTCCCCATGAAGCGGGCGTCGCAATCCACGCACGGCGCCACCAAAGGCCCCCCCCCCCTCTTCGCCCCCCCCCCACAAAAAAAACAGAGCCCTCTAAATCCGCCTCGCCCGCGGGGCCTTCCTCCGGCAACCCCGCGCCATCTCCATTAAAAAGGCGCCGTCCTCTTCCTCGCCCCCAGGATGGCCTGCCACGCCATGCCCACTTCCCGGGACTCGAGGCCCCATCGGCTGTCTCGGCGGAAACCAGGGGCGAGATCCGCGACCTCCACACGGAGCCAGCTGCGCGGCCAGGACGCGGCCCAGGTTCGGCGCTGGCCGATCTTCTGTTCAAATCGGGTTGGCCTGCTTCTCCACGCGACCAGCCCCATTAGTAGCCCTATCGCAGATCTCCCGGGCGCGCTGCAGCCCCAGGGCGTCCGCCTCTCGAACCTGTCTGGCTCAGCGAGAGGACCAGCTGCTGCGCGCACTCGGCCATCCAGCTGTCATTCCCCCCCTCAGGCACCCCGGCGACAGATCGCCAAGCTGCCGCCCCCACCCCCCGACTGTCTCCCCGCATCTGCATGGCCCTCTTCACAGCGAGCGCCCGATGGGTGCGCAGTGGCCGGAGGCCCAGGCTGCCCAGCTCCACGTTGGCCTCGCACTTCGAGCGCGACACCCGCGCCTCTCATACCCCCATTCCTTCGCGACCACGGCACCAGCGATCCAGCCGTCTGGCCCACCTCCGCCAGAGATGCCCACTGGCCGCAGGCGCCTGCCCCACCACGACTCGCGGGGGGCCCAGCCCCGCTCAGACCGAGCACTCCTCGCAGCAGCCCCAGGCAGCCCATGGGAGGTAGAAACACATCCCCCCCAGCCGATTCCCAGCGCCCGAGAGCAGGTCCTCCATGGGCCCCCCGCCCTCTCGAACCCTGAGGCTCAGCCTGCCCAGGGGCGACGGTCGCAACCAAAGGGCACGATGTTGCCTCCCCGCTCGCCCAACGGGAATGCACCACCCTGGCCACGCGAGCTGCGCGCGTCGCACTGGCCGAAAGATGATCGGCGGGCAGCAAGACTAAGGCAACGGAATCTCACTACAACCACAACGGGGGCAAAAGCTAGAGCCCGGCGGCGCGCCAATTTTCAAAGGCGGCGCCCCGAAATGGGCACGCGAACCCATGCCCTTATCCGGGGAGCCCCCAGGGCCTCCTCTTGCAGGCCCTCCTGAAGCCTCACAATAATATGGGGGGGCCGACGTTTCGATCCTGTCGGTCGAAGCCTCGCTGCCAGACGCCCAGGCCCACGCGGGCCCCAGCCCAGGCGAAGTCCGAGAGAAGCGGAGAGGGGGCCCAGGCTGTTGACAGGGAGGCCGTTGGCTGGCCTCCCCCCCGCGTCCGCGGGTGGCTGCGCCAATTAGATGTTCGACCCCATGGGGGGGGGATCCGTCTAACACAACGCCGTGGTGGCCCCAGATGAACGCCGCCTGCTCTGAAGCATGGCCGCCCCTCTCCATGCGCTCGCGATCCCATCTGCCCCTGCCGGGCCTCTGCACTGACGGCCCCGCCCCCCGGCAATGATGCACCCAGAACGGGGTCTCGCCCAGGGCCCCGAGCTTGCCGAAATGGCCCTGCGCGCCACGGGGTGCACCATGGCCTCGCGACCCCGTCGGCGCTGCACGCGAAAATTCCAAATCACACGCTTTTCCCCGAGGGCCCAGAACCCGCCAGGTAGGAGTGGCTGCCAAATTCTGGCCCCCGACAAACGGCGTCAGCACCGAGCACCAAGCCTGTCAGCTCCACGTCAAGACCCCCTACGACGATCGCCCCCAGCAGCGCCAACACTCGTAAACAAAGGACACGATGAAGCCCCCTCGCCTGTTCCAGGGAGTTGCACACCCCTGGCCCCCCGAACTGGGCCCGTAGAGCCAGCCAGAGAACAATCAGCCAGCAGCAAGACGGAGCCGTCAACGAGCACGCCAGGCCCCGCCTCAGACTCCCCACGACGACCGCCTTCAGCCTCTCCGACGACCCTCAGCTCGCCCTCACCCCTCGTCTCCGCGCAACACAGGTTGTCCGATGCTACCCAAAGCTCCACAGCGCGCTCGGAAGCTCGCTCGGCTCCAACGCTCTCATCACACCCAGCTAGCACGAGGGGCACATCCGAGCTCCCAGAGGGATGACCAACTAGGCCCCTGGTGCTAATAACGCCAAGACGGCCCGGCGGGGGACTCGCGACACCTGGCCCGCCAGTCCCAAGCACATCACGAGACGCCTCTGCACATCCGACGGCCCCAAGGGAACGCACTTCCCTGGCCGCGCCGCCTTCCACCACAATGTGAAACCCTTCAGAAAGCACATCCCTGGCCATGCCACCCGCGCAACTCCAAGGCGCGAGGCGAGGCCCTCCAACGGCCGCCTGGCTGCACTGAAGAGGTAGGCAACCTTCTCATGCTGACTCCAACCCCGCTCATCTCCAGTTGTCGAAGAAAGGCCAATCTCGGGCGGCCCCTGCGCAGGCCGGCGCTGGTCGGTCGGCACCGCGCGAAGCCCCGATTCCGCCGCCTCCGAGGTCGCCACCAGCCCTTCATCATGCACACTCGCACGCACCCTCGCACGATGGGCCCCCAGTTCCGTGGACCGACACTCCCTGCGATCAGGTAGATGTTGGCTTTGGCCGCGCACGCCTCTCTGCCACAGAGGAAGCACTGCAGGCCCCATCGTTCCACAGGAATGGTAGATGCGCCTGGCCAACGTCAGCTGCGGCCCCGCCACAGGAGGACGCGGCCACACCACCTTGCGCAGCTGGCGCCCTCCGGTCATCCGCGACCCTCCAGAAGTCCAGCTGGCAGACGCGCGCAGCCGCCCAGCCTGGGCACCCCCGAGCGTCGACCGCTTGAGCCAAGGCAAGCTGCAGCCCCTGCACTAACGAGTCCGCCACCTTGATGTTTCAGGCAAACGGCCCCGCGAAAGAATGCGCCCTGCAGTTCCCCAGACAGTCGATCAGGACCAAATCCTCCTCCTCCTCCTCATGCGCCTGCTCCGCCGAGAGGTGAGCCGGCATCCACTCCAAGGAAGGCGGCCCCCTTGCCCGACGCGAGCACCACCGCCGGGGTCTGCCGCCAAGTGGCAACATGCCTCCCCCATGCCTTCGCAAGCTTGTGGCTCCCCTCCCGAACCAGCGACTGGTGGTCGGTGGTCACCACCTGGAAGTTGTTGAACTGCCGTAGCGGTGGCACAGAGTCGTACCGCTCCGCCCTGGCCACCGCCTGGATCACTCCTGGCAGCGCACCGCAGCTCGCTCTCAGAGGGCAGCCATCAGGCGGCAGGGCCACCGCCGCCCAGCCACACCTTCTGGCCTCCACCACCCGAGGTGCCCAGCCCGAAGCGTCTGTGTAGAGCTTGCTGGGTCGGGGCAAACCCTTGGCGCCCCACTCGAAGGTGCTGGTCCGCTTGTCCACGGGCGGGATGGCTCGGGGGCCAGCGGCAGGCCACAGGCCAGAGCCAGCTCGCTGTCCCCAAGCACCCAGCCCTCGCCCGCCTCCTCGACATGCTTGCGCATGGCGAGCGCGTTCTTCGGCAGTGGCTCCTCCATGAACTCCTCCTCGCCGTGGGGTTCCATGAGGGGAGCACACTCGCACCATCGGTGCCGCAAGTGGTCCCGTGGCGCACGGCAGGCGGCAAACGACGCGTCACATTGAAACCCATGCTGATGCCTCCACTCCTGCGAAGCGACCCCCCCCCCCGCAAGCACTGCACTGCACATTTCTCGGCTGGTGCTTCAGGGTGGTGGTGGTTGAAAGCAGGGTGGCCCGAGGAAGCCCCCAGAGGCCCCCAGAAGGCGCCCCCGAGGCCTCCCGAAAGCCCCAAGCCTTAAAAACTTCCGCGCGGCCGCCAACAGGCTCTCCATGGAAAAACCGTCGCAAAAAAGCTGAGGAGGATGGGGAAGACTTCGCAGGGTAAGGCGAGAATGAGGACAAGGAATAAGAAACACGAGGGACGAATAAGGGATAGTAGCAGCATTATAACGACGATGGCGGGAGAGGCAACAAGAAGGTATTGCTAATGTTTAGGATTTACTGTCCTGCCCTCCCGCATGCATGCCAAATTTCAAGGACCAAGGCGCATGGCGCGAAGCAAAAGAAATCAAACCAGTCATATGGGCTTAGGTGGCCTGGGACATGTGTTGCTCTAAACCCCTTCTTCCCCTTCGGAGAGGGGTTGCCACTGCTCTCTGCCCCTACCCCATCCCCCTGGATATGGACCGCCCCCAATGATGCTTCAGAGCATCCGAGACGGCCCAAGACGGCTCCAAGACGGCCACATATATCGCGAAATGAAATGAGCACAGGATCGGAAGTTGGGGGTGTCAACGGAAGTGACCCCAACCGGGAAATCGGTTTCGGCTTCGGTTCGTGTCGTGCGTGCGGACGAGGTGAAGCTAGGCGAGTTCCTGCACTGCTAGTGGCCATATATTGCCAAAAGGGCCGCCCCCCAATCGGCGGGCGTGGCCCTCAGTTGTCCTGGCGGTTGTCCCAGCGGTTGTCCCGATGGTTGCCCCGATGGTTGGACCGATGGTTGTCCCCGCGGTTGTCCCTGCGGTTGTCCCCGCGGTTGTCCCGATGGTTGCCCCGATGGTGGGACCGATGGTTGTCCCGATGGTTGTCCCGATAGTTGTCCCGATGGTTGCCCCGATGGTTGTCCCGATGATGGTCCCGATGGTTGCCCCGATGGTTGTCCCGATGGTTGTCCCGATGGTTGTCCCGATGATTGTCCTGATGGTTGTCCCGATGGTTGTCCCGATGGTTGTCCCGATGGTTGTCCCGATGGTTGCCCCGATGGTTGTCCCGATGGTTGTCCCGATGTTTGTCCCGATGGTTGTCCCGATGTTGTCCCGATGGTTGTCCCGATGGTTGTCCCAGCGGTTGCCCCGATGGCTGCCCCGATGGTTGGACCGATGGTTGTCCCGATGGTTGCCCCGATAGTTGTCCCGATGGTTGTCCCGATGGTTGTCCCGATGGTTGCCCCGATGGTTGTCCCGATGGTTGTCCCGATGGTTGTCCCGATGATTGTCCCGGTGGTTGCCCCCGATGGTTGTCCCGATGGTTGTCCCGATGGTTGTCCCGATGGTTGTCCCGATGGTTGTCCCGATGGTTGTCCCGATGGATGTTCCGATGGCTGTCCTCATGGTTAACATCATGGTTGTCCCGATGGTTGTCCCGATGGTTGTCTGGATGGTTGTCCTGATGGTTGTTCTGATAACTCATAGATGGATAATGTATATATAAGTGGATAGGTAGATATTTGCACCGGTTGATGAAATGGGTAGCTGATATAGTGATAGATAGTTTGGTAGATGAACATATAGATGGATGGGATACTGATAGTTTGATATATTGATATATAGATGTATTTGTAGGTTGATGGGTATACAGATATTTTACTGTATATATATGGATGTGTCGGCTGGATACGCTGACATGTAAGTAGATTGATAGTTTGCTATCCTCAGACATAGATATACAGATCGATGTGTTGATATATCGATAGGTATATTGGTTGCTCGAGTGTTTGAATGGTGAACTTATACCTATATATGCATATGATGGGTATATGGGTATACATATATATAGAGAGTGAGTGAGATGGGGGGATACATAAATAAAGATAGATGGGTAGGTAGATATGTATATATATATGACTATGTATATATAGTCATATGGTATCCTGAATAAGAAGTTCGATAGATAGGTCGATAGATAGACGGGTATATGTGCACGACAATAGGCAAATTGAAAAGAACACCAAAGAACCCAGAAGCGTAAGCGGAAGTCTGCCTTCGCCGCGGGCCGACCCTACAAGGGAAGCAAGCGCGCCAAACGCGCAAATCGAGAGCCATCGCAAATCGACCGCCTCCCGCACCCCTCCCCCCCCTCCAACCTCCTTATCAGCCGTAGGGTGCTCCTATCGGTATCCCAAGACACCGCAGCTCCTCCCCCGTCAGAGTCGCAAGAGCATCCCGATGTAGCAGGCATAGCAGTTTAGCACACCAAGGGGGAGCTGCAGGGAGCGTCCAGCTGTCACAGGATATGACTCCTCTACTCAGATACCGACACCGAGAAAAAACACATGCACAAATGGGGACCCCCGTATCCAAAAATAAAAAGAAGCCAAAGAACTCCGCGTTCCCACCTTTTCGCGACCCGACAGCGCAAGCCCGTCCCAGAGGTACCCAAGACAGTGCGAAGACGGCTAAGGAAGCTCCAGAAAGTGCCTCAAGACGAGCAAAGGCGGCCCAAGCGCCCCCAAAGACAGCCCCAAAAAGGCTTCAAGATGGCCCAAAATACCTCCAAGGCGGCCTTAAAGCGCCCCAAGGGGGCCTCACCCTCGTCCGCATCCTCCTTATATTCCTCCCTCACTCCGCGTCTCCCCTGCCTCCCCTCTGCCCCGTCCCTCCTAACATCCTCTCCGCCGTTCCTCATCTCCTCTACTCCTCTCCGCCTCTCTTCCTTTCCACCGCTCCTTCTTCCCTCCCCTCCGCCTCCTCCTCTCGTACAACGATCCCGGGTTCTCCTCCTGGCCGCCTCGCCGTCTCGTTTCCTCGCCGCCTCGCCGCCGCCTCGCCCCCTCGCCGCCCCGTCGCATCCCCGCCGCCTCGCAGCATCATCGCCTCCTCCTCGCAGCCTCCTCGACTCCTCCTCGCCTCTTCGCCGCAGCATCGCCACCTCTTCCTCGCCACCTCCTCACCCCCTCCACCTCCTCCTCCACCTCCTCTTCCTCCTCATCGTCGCGGTCTCGCCTCCTCCTCCTCCTCCTCCTCCTCCTCCTCCTCCTCGTCATCCTCCTCTCCTCCTCCTCCTCCTCCTCCTCCCCTCTCCTCCTCATCCGCATCATCATCATCATCATCATCATCATCATCATCATCATCATCATCATCATCATCATCATCATCATCATCATCATCATCAACATCATCATCAGCATCGTCATCATCATCGTCAGCATAATCATCATCATCATCATCATCATCATCATCATCATCATCATCATCATCATCATCATCATCATCGTCGACATCATCATCGCCAGCATCATTATCAACAACAACAACATCAACATCATCATAATCAGCATGATCAACATCAGCATCATCATCATCAGCATCGGAGTCATCATCAGCGGCATCACCACCACCACCACCACCATCATCATCATCATCATCATCATCATGATCATCATTATCATCATGATCAACATAATCATCATCAGCGGCACCGTCACCCTCATCATCATCATCATCATCATCATCATCATCATCACCAGCATCATCATGATCGGTATCATCATCACGACCATCCTCATCAGCAGCAGCACCAACATCATCATCATCATCAGCATCAGCATCAACAACAACATCATCATCATCATCATCATCACCATCAGCATCAGCAGCATCATCATCAGCATCAGCAGCATCATCATGTTCAGCATCAGCGTCAGCATCATCATCAGCAGCATCATCACCATTTTCATTCGCAGCATCATCAGCATCCTCATCATCGTCAGCAACATCCGCAGCATCATCAGCATCATCATCAGCATCCGCATCAGGATCATCATCATTTTCATCATCACCTCCACCAACAACATCATCCTCAGCATCATCATCAACATGATCAGCATCAGCATCAGCATCAGCATCACTGCCACCATCATCACTGTCATCATCAGCACCATCAGCATCATGAGCGTCGTCATCGTCAGCATTATCATCAGCAGACGCATCACCCTCATCATCAGCATAAGCATCAGCATCAGCATCATCAGCATCATCCGCATCATCACCACCATCATCATCGTCAGCATCATCATCAGAATCCTCATCAGCGTCGTTATCGTCATCCTCATCATCATCAGCAGCATCACCAGCATTATCAGCATCATCATTACCATCACCATCGTCTTCGTCATCATCATATTCATCAGCAGCATCATTATCAGCATCATCGTCATCATCAGCAGCATCGGCATCATCATCACCACCACCATCAGCATCATCATCATCATCAGCATCATCAGCAGCAGCATCCTCATCAGCATTATCAGCATCACCAGCATCATATTCATCGGCGTGATCATCCTCAGCATCGCCTTCCTTCTCGTGCCTTCTTCGCCCCCTCGCCCCTCATCCTCCTCCTCACCCCCCCCCCACATCTCCACCTCCGTCTCGTCATCTTCATCATCATCATCAGCATCACCACCACCACCACGACCATGACCGTGACCATGCCAAAGCCCATGACCATGATCTGATCATGAGCATCAGCACCAGCATCACCATCATCATCAGAGTAATCACCATCACCGCCACCACCACCACCATCACCAGTACCATCAGCATCATCATCGGCATCATGATCATCATCATCACCATCACCATCATCATCATCATCATCATCATCATCATCATCATGAGCATCGTCATCACCAGCAGCATCATCATCATCGTCGTCATCATCATCGCCAGCATCATCATCATTATCATCAGCATCATCAGCATCATCATCACCATCATCATCACCATCATCAGCATCATCATCAATATCAGCATCACCACCATCAGCATCGTAATCATCATCATCAGCAGCATCATCAACATCAACGTCGA
>CAUYUJ010021615.1:1133597-1224237 GCA_963575745.1 Prorocentrum cordatum
CCGAAATGGGCCCGAAGCCTTCGGGTGCGCCCGATGTGGGGCCGCGAAAGCTTTCGGCTGCGCACCTTGTAAGGCCACGAACCGTGTGAGAGGTGCGCCGAAATGGTCCCGAAGCCTTCGGCTGCGCCCCCTGTGGGGCCACGCACCGTGTGAGGGGTGCACCGAAATGGGCCCGAAGCCTTCGGGTGCGCCCCATGTG
Source organism: Prorocentrum cordatum (assembly GCA_963575745.1). Lineage (NCBI taxonomy): Eukaryota > Dinophyceae > Prorocentrales > Prorocentraceae > Prorocentrum > Prorocentrum cordatum. The sequence continues at coordinate 1,133,797 of CAUYUJ010021615.1, forward strand.
GGGCCACGAACCATGTGAGGGGCGCTCCGAAATGTGCCCGAAACCTTCGGCTGCGCCCACATGTGGGGCCACGAACCGTGTGAAGGGTGCGCCGAAATGGACCCGAAGCCTTCGGGTGCGCCCGATGTGGGGCCGCGAAAGCCTTCGGCTGCGCCCCCTGTGGGGCCACGAACCGCGTGAGGGGTGCGCCGAAATGCCCGAAGCCTTCGGGTGCGGTCCTTGTGGGGCCACGAACCGTGTGTGGGGTGCGCCGACATGGCCCCGAAGCCTTCGGTTGCGCCCCGTGTGGGGGGCCACGAACCGTGTGAGGGGTGCGCCGAAATGGGCCCGAAACCTTCGGCTGCGCCCCCTGTGGGGCCACGAACCGTGTGAGGGGTGCGCCGAAATGGGCCCGAAGCCTTCGGATGCGCCAAATGTGGGGCCGCGAAAGCCTTCGGCTGCGCACCTTGTAGGGCCACGAACCGTGTGAGGGGTGCGCCGAAATGGTCCCGAAGCCTTTGGCTGCGCCCCCTGTAGGGCCACGAGCCGCGTGAGGGGTGCGCCGAAATAGTCCGATGGAACCCTGTAGGGGTTCTATGGGACTCCGATGGAACCCTGTGGAGGTCGAATGGGAGTCCGATGGAACTCTGTAGGGGTTTTATGGGCGTCCTATGGAACCCTGTAAGGGTCGTGTGGGAATCCTATGGAACCCTGTACGGATCCCACAGGATCCTCCTGTAGGGGTGCGTTGTGTTGTGTTGTGTTGTTCCCCCCCCTCCCCCCCTCCCCCCCCGGGGGGGCTTGCCCCGCCTGTATCAACAACAACAACAACAACAACAACAACAACAACAACAACAACAACAACGACAACGACAACGACAACGACAACAACAACAACAACAACAACAACAACAACAACAACAATCTAGGGGGACACTCCGTTCTCACCAGTGCCAGGGTTTTCATAGGAGGCGGGCAATACCCCACTTTGTGGGGGGGCCGGTTCAAGCTCTACCAAATTTCCAAACGACTCTTCGCCACCACCCACACCCAGCTTCCCGCCCTATGACGTTCGGACACTTCACTTCGTGGCATGCGGACGACCGTGGCTACTATTCAGGGCCCCGCGGCCGACGACGACGGCGTGCGCGCGCGAAGAAAAAACGAATGTGTCCCGCATGGTATTATTTGACAGGGATGATGGCCCTGGCAGGTGCGCAACCGTTGTCGCAGAAGTTCGAAAAAGTTGCTCGCAAAAGCCCGTTTGACAGAAATGTTTAAAAAGTGTTGGGTTTCCTACGAATCCGCAAGAGCGCGCGGGATGAGATTTTGACATTTTTTTGTTGAAAAACCATTGGTTTTTTGATGTTTTTATGTTAAAATCGCTCCGAACACTAAGGTTTTGGAAGGATTTCGTCTTGCGCGCGCGAATGTCCACTTTACCTTATTTTTTGCAAGGGATTCTTGAAATTTGATTATATTAGAACAAGAAATGTCATTTTATAGTGTTTTTTTGCAAGGGAAAGCGGATTACAACAAAACAACCGGATCTTGATCACATCGTTTACCTGAGGCTTCCTCACGAAAATGATGAAAATGTAGCTGCGGCCTAGGCGGCGCAGGGGGGGCGTGCACCAGGGGGCCCAACAATAATTATTCTTTAGAATTAATAATGTTCAACAACAACAACAACAACAACAACAACAACAACAACAACAACAACAACAACAATCATTTTACCCGAACGCTCAGTGTTCTCCCCAGTGCCAGGGTTTTCATGCGACGCGAGACAATACCCCCACTTCGTGGGGGGGCATTACAAGCTCTACCAAATATCCAAACGACTCTTCGCGACCACCCAAACCCAGCTTCCCGCCCTATGACGTTGGGACACTTCACTTCGTGGCGTGCGGACGACCGTGGCTACTACACTGGCGTGGGGTACACACCCACAGAACTTGGTCACTTATTCGGGGCGCGCGTGTGCCCAGCATCCTGCAATTGTGACATACAATACATGACACAGACAGACAGAGAGAGAGACAGAGAGCAGACAGAGAGAGAGACAGAGAGAGCGGAGTTGGTCACATTTTTGGGGCAAGTTCCTGAGATCGTCGTGTTTTTTGTTGGTCTTGCGCGCGCGAATGTCCACTTTACTTTTTTTTGCAAGGGAGTATTGAAATTTGATTATGTTAGAACAAGAAAAAGTAGCTCGCGCGAGCTCATGTAACATAAATGTTGAAAAACCATTGGTTTTGTGGGAGTCGGACAGCGCGCGCGGGATGAAATTTGGACATTTTTTTTTGAAAAACCATTGGGTTTTTGATGTTTTTATGTTGAAATCGTTACGAAACCTAAGGTTCTGGAAGGATTTCGTCTTGCGCGCGCGAATGTCCACTTTACCTTATTTTTTGCAAGGGATTATTGAAATTTGATTATGTTAGAACAAGAAAAAGTAGCTCGCGCGAGCTCATGTAACATAAATGTTGAAAAACCATTGGTTTTGTGGGATTCGGACAGCGCGCGCGGAAGGACATTTTGACAATTTTTTCTTAAAAAACCATTGGGTTTTTGATGTTTTTATGTTAAAATCGTTACGAAACCTAAGGTTTTGGAAGGATTTCGTCTTGCGCGCACGAATGTCCACTTTACCTTATTTTTTGCAAGGGATTCTTGCAATTTGATCAAGTAAGAACAAGAATTTTCATTTTATAGTGTTTTTTGCAAGGGAAAACGGATTACAACAAAACAACCGGATCCGGACACAATCCACTTTTCTGAAGCTTTCGCTAGAAAATGAAGGAAATGAGGCTGCGGCCTAGGTTTTGGAGGGGGGTCGCGCACCAGGGGTCTCAACAATAATATTTCTTTAGAAGTAATAATATTCAACAACAAGTATTCAACAACGAAGACAAACGAGCAACAAAAAACATCAGTAGCAGGGGCAGCAGCGGCGGCAGCGGCGGTCGCGGTGGCGGCGGCAGTAGTGGCAGCAGAAGCTGCAGCAGCAGCAGCCGCGGCAACAGCAGAGAGCACCAGCAGCAGCAGCAATGGCAGCGGCAGTGGCAGCCGCGGGAGCAGCGGCTGGCGGCGCCGGAGCCCACAGCACTCGCCGAGAGCAGGTCCCGCGGCCGCGCGGACTGCCGCCCGCGCGCGCCCAAGGGCAAAACCCCTCAGAGGCCGATCTTGCCGCGGCGCCAGTGGCGGCGGAACTTGTTGTACCTGCGCCGCGCCGGGCGCCGCGCCGGGCAGCGGCGCCGAGGGGGCCCCGCCCGCCGGAGGGCGAGGGCGGGCGGAGGTGGTCCCTCGCCGCCAGGGCCAGACTCGCCTCGAGGTGCTGGACAGAAGGCACCCCTGGAGAGGTCCACGCAGTACGATCGGACCTAGGCCAGAAGAACATCCTGCAAGAACATAAGACCCTCCGTCGGCCAAAACAAACAGAGCATTCAAGGGTACCATCCCCAGGATGCACAAGAACATCCAACAAACACGAAGAACACTGGGGTACCCTCCCCGAAGCGACCTCGACCTTATACCTCAGTCTGACTGTAGCGGTATCGCCATGGAGTAGGGGTAGAAGGAGGAGAGGACAGGCAGGCATGCAAGCGCTGTCGGTCCGACCAGGCTGGCCCTGAGATGTCAGCACGGGGGGGGCAGAGCCCTGAGAAGTCGGCCTGGGAGCTGGAGGCCAGAAATTGGATGCAAGCAGACACGGCTGGAGTCAGAAAATCGAGACTCGAAATCCGAAACACGAGAACAAAAGTCGGAGTCGGAGGGTGGGCGGAGGAAAGGGAAAGGACACGCAAACGTCCGACCGCGCCAAGGAGGAGGGGGAAGGCAGCGGGAAGGAGAGGGGGAGGGGAGGGGGAGGAAGAGGGGAGAGGGCAAGCTAGGTGAGCTCGCGCGATGCCAGACACCCTGCGTCTCCCACCTGCGCTGATGATTTTGAATCCGCCGACGAGCGTCATAGCGGACCAGGAATTCCCAAGGTGGCCCCATCGTTTTATGCGCAACCAGAAAAGGATAGTTGTGTACATTGGAGGCGGAGGAGGCGGGGTCGATATGGCTGATGAGCAGGAGGATGAGGAGAAGGATGGGAAAAGAGGAGAAGGAGGAGGAGAAACAGCAGCTGGCAGCAGCAGCAGCAGCAGGAGCAGAAGTAGGAAGAGCGGGAGGAGCAAGAGGTCCAAGGGAGGGCGGGGGAGAGGATTGGAGGAGGGCGACAACGGCGAGAAATGACTCGGATCCAGAAACGTGACCCGCACTGGGGCGGGAGCGCTGGACGACGGGGGCAAAGCGCCGAGCAGCGGGAGCACCGCTTTCGAGATCGAAAAAGCACATGGGGAAGCAATGATTGAGATCCGATGCGTGGAAAGTTTGCGGCGGAAAGGGGTCCGCTCAGACAGGATCTGGACAGAGAGGGGAGCAAGACTCGTTTTGAACAATTGGGAGGAGGGGAGGAGAGGGGGGAGGGGATGGGGAGAGGGGCAGGGGGTGGGGAAAGGGGGAAGGAAGGGGAAAGGGTGCCTTCAAGAGGGTCTGGGTGAACGCAGGAGATTCAGGAAGATGAGGAGAAGGAGGAGGAGGAGGACGAGGAGGAAGGGCTCAGGAGGAGGAGGGGGAGGAAAAGGACGGGAAGAGGGGTCCAGGAGTGGGAGGGGAGGAGTAGGACGACGAAGTGTACGAGGACAACAAATGACACCAGCAAGACTGGACGTAAGGATACAACGAATGTTCTGAAATTATCGCGAGGACGCTGTGTGCGGTCTTTGAAACGTAGTGGGCCTCTCTTGGGGCTTTCGGGGGCGTTGAGCATCAGAGTGCTCAGTTGGACCCGGCCATCTTGAGCTTCTCTTGGGGCCCCCGCGAGGCTCGCTCAGGGATGGTCTGGGGCCGATTCCGCCACCGCGCCTTCAGGCATGGAATGGGCGTATCCTCAGGTCAATTGTTGTCGTCCTCAGTCCTCTGGATTAAGGATGCTTGAGGGTCCGGGACCCCGGCGGGTCAAATCTCCTGAGGTCCAGGACCGCCTGTCGCGTGACTTCTCTGGCCCCAGAGGGTGCCCGGACGAGCCAAGATGGCCCCAAGAGGCCCCCAAGACGGTCCGAGAGGGCCTGGGTCGCCGAGCGATCTGCCCAAGACGACCCAACATGGCCTCCAGACGGCCGAAGAAGCCTCCAAGACGCCCCAAGAGGCCTCCAAAAGGCCTCCCAAGAGGCCCCCAAGAGGCACAATTCGTTGAAAGGTGTTTGCGATCTCGCCTTTTCGGCTTCCCGATGCTCCAAGACAGCCCAAGAGGCGCCCAAGATCGCCCAAAAACGGCCCAAGAGATCTCCAATAGTGAGGACCTCTTGGGCGCCTCTCGAGAGTTCCTTCGGCCGTCCAGAGGCCGCCTCGGGGGCCTATTGGATCGTCTTGGGCCTGCGTTGGGACCCTCGTGGATCTCTCTTAGGCGATCCTGCAGTAAGTGTGAGGCTTGAAAATCCCATCGGAAGCGAAAAATCGATAAAGCCCCCCCAAAAAAACAGATGCAACACTACGGCTTGTACGATGTGAGGCTATAGGTGGCGTCCTCGCAAGGCCCCGGGGGGTCACAGAAGAGCTATGTTGGGATCTGCTTGGGCCAGTCAAGGCGTCTTCTTCTAGCTTCGTGAACCTCTGGGGTAACCTGGTGGCCTCCTGGGAAGAGTGAACCGCCCCCTGAACCATTTTGGAAGTCTCTGGGAGCCGGAAAGGCCCTCTAAAGGCACCAAAAAAGCCCCAGGACCTCCAGGAAAAAAAATGTTACCGAGGGGGGGCGGATTTTCGGAAAAGTGGGGAGGGCCTAGGCCAGGGGACCTGTCAGCCGGTTATATCATATACCAGAGTCTAGCATATGTTCTTTATTGTTCTTGGCCTCCTCAAATGCCTCCTGACCCAACTCCTCGACCTCCGCATAACCAAACAGCCCCTCGCCCATGAGCTTGGCCAAAATTAGCTTCGTGCAAGTTGAGTCGCCTCCGCTGCCTTTGTGATGAGCAGCACCTGTACCCACAGCCAAGTCGGACACCGCTTGCTGGCACTCACCTTCAACACGCTTCAAGTTGTCGAGCAGTGTTGCCACCGAGTCTCTCTGATCTGCCAGTTGCTTCACAAACCCATCAAGAGTGGCATTATCTGCTTCAAGACGGCTGATGAGCTTCTTGACTTTGGCGCGCGCACGGTTTTCCCCGATCTGAGCTTGCTTTCCCGCTGGCTTGCCTCGACACTTCTTCGCCGTCGCCAGGTCACTAGGCTTCTCAGCCAGCTGCACCATGGACCGTAGTTCAGCACTGGGCAGCTCTGTCTTGGCATCCGACTGGCTCTGCTGCTGCTGTTTTGACTGGATGGCCAGCTTGTAGTTTGAGGCCATGTCTGCATTACCATCTCTCTTGGCGAACTCGACCAGAGCCTGATTGTGTTCGGTCGGCAGCTCCTCAGCGTGGGGGGGGCTCCACCAGCTATGCTGCCACCAAAAGATCCAGAGACATTATCATACGAAGCCGCATGCAAGAATTTACCTTCTTTGCGCGACTTGCCGCAATATTTGCATCATGGCCAGTGTGCGAGATGATTTGAACATCTGCAATGCTCGCTGCTGGCGTCCACGAGCTCGACCTCGAAGGCTTGCGCCCCGCTGCCCACGATTTGCTGACGACGGCGACGGCGACGGCGACGGCGACGGCGACGGCGACAGCGACGGCGACGGCGACGGCGGCAGCGACGGCGACGGCGACGGCGACGGCGACGGCGACGGCGACGGCGGCGGCGGCGACGGCGACGGCGACGGCGACGGCGACGGCGGCGGCGGCGGCGACGGCGACGGCGACGGCGACGGCGACGGCGGCGGCGGCGGCGACGGCGACGGCGACGGCGACCGCGACGGCGACGGCGACGAAGGGTCCAGGAGGGGAAGAAGGAGAAGGTAAGTATTCCAAGTCCAGCGGTGCCACGACTGCCCCAGGCCCGAGAGGCGTCCTACGGGCGCCAGGGCAGACCCGTGATCGCAGGGGGGCCCCAGGCAACGACGGGGATGCCCGCCGTGGTCCCTCTCCCTCACCCGCGGCTAGCTCCCGGGCCTCGGGGCCGACCGCTCAGAGCGCCTCGCAGGCCCCCCGAGGGGCCTCGGCGGGGGGCAGCGAGCACCCCGTGGGCCCCAAAAAACGCAGGATCCACCACCTGAAGATGTCGTCAGCATCCTGACAACGACGACGACGACGACGACGACAGCGACGGCGGCGGCGACGGCGACGGCGACGGCGGCGGCGGCGGCGGCGGCGGCGCGACGGTGGCGGCGGCGGCGGCAACCCCGACCCTGCATCCGTACTGGCTGGGTAAAAAAGGAGGGGGAGGATGGAGGAATCGCAGAAGGAGCAGGAGAGGAGGAGGAAGAGGAGGAGGAGGAGGAGGAGAAGGAGAAGGAGAAGGAGGAGGAGTAAGAGGAGAAGGCGGACGAGGAGGAGGAGGAGGAGGAGACGGAGGAGGAGGAGGAGGAGGAGGGGAAGGAGGAGGAGGAGGAAGAGCAAAAAGGTGGGCGTCGTGACTGCAGTCGACGGAGCCTATCCCCGGGGACGAGCCCGAGCACCCGTCCCGGCGGTCCCGGGCGCGCCTGATCTTCGTATCGCTCTTCATGCGGAACCACTGCGGCAGGGGACGGTTCTGGTTGATCTGCGCCCCCGCCAGCGATGAGCAGGGATGGGCTGGGTGGGGGTCGAGGGTGGCGCAGAAGGCACCTATTCACCACCACCGTGCCTGACCAGGGCCATCCTGGGCCCTGGCATGGTGCATGTGCGCTGAAGGGAAAATCGATGCATAAACATAGACTTCCGGAGGTCCGCGCGGAGCCTCGAAAGCTTATGGTTATGCAGCTGTCCTTCTTCGATCTATACGCCCTCCCAGCCGAGGCCAGCAGGGTGAATGCAACGTCCTGGGGCCAAGGACGGCCCGATGGCAGGGCATGATGGTGGCGCGTGGCTGCCTTCTGCCGCCGTACACCCCTGAGATGTGGGCGCCGCTTGTTTTTTTCACACTGGGCGTCTTTGCCCAGTTTCGGGCCCTGGAGCCTTCAGAAAACTCCGAGATACGAAAATCGATCGAGATCCATCCAGCTCGAGAAACAATCGATCGATCCTTCCATCGAACAACAACAAAAAACGCCTCGAGGAAACGCCGAGAAACGGAAATTCATAGATCAGTCCCTACCCACATCTGGGCTCGCAGAACGCGACAGGGGCAGTGCGGGAGACGCCGCCAGGAAAGCCCAGCGCCGATCCGAGAAATCCGCACGGAGCTCCGAACGAGTTATTCTTCTTCAAGTTCTGGCACTGGGCTCCCTTTTTTCCCAGCCCTGGCCGTGGCCGGGCCACCTGTCCCTCAGACTGCCGGGAGCCAGCGGCGCGGATCCACCGGACCTCCTCTCGTCGATACTCAATGCTCTCAGGGCGTGCTTACTCGTCCCCACCACCCGCGAGCAGATGGAGCAGAAGGAGCAGGAAAAGGAGCGGGAAAAGGAGCAGGAAAAGGAGCAGGACCAGTGTAAACTCAAGGCGCATCAACGATGTTGGGAGAAAACAAACTCCAAGTTCCCTCTTCACAGGTCCCTACAAGAAGAATCCCAACAACCCTTTAGGGCGTGAGTGTTTTAGAGCGTTTCCTTTTCCAACCCCCCTTCTTCCCTTTCGGGAAGGGGTTATCACTGCTCCTGATTGATAAACGCCCCCTCCCCCACCCGACTGTGGGTCAACCCGGGACATGCCCCCCCCCCCCTCCACCATCCCTGTCAAGAAACAATACAGAATACAGTTTGCCTCCTAGTCTCGATCATGCACTTTGCCTCCGAATCTGGAGCATGCGCGGGCGCCCCGAGACCACTCTGCGGGCGCCCCGCGATGGCGGGTGTGTCGGCATATTGCTTGACACGCGCAGGCGAACCATCCCTATCAAAAAAACAAAACAGGGTCCACCAGGTGACGGCTGTGCAATGGCGCGCCTCGCACGCGCTGCGCGCGCGGAGCAAGTGTCGCACCTGGCGCGGCTGGAGCACGTGGCGCACGAGCACGAGCCGCACTTGCCGCGCCTCGCACGCTTGGGCCTCCAGGGTACCTGGTGCATCTGAACTCGTGGCGCACATGGCATGCCTGGCGCTCCTCGGCGATGTGCTGAGATTCGGGTGCTACTTATGTGTTAGGAGGGCGGGTGGGAGTGAGCGAGACGGCTTGCGGTCTTGGGGGGGCAACGACCCCTCTACCTACCCCATCCCCTGGACCTAGACAGGGGAGGTCGCGACCCAGCGGAGCGTCCAAGAAGGCCCTGGCGAGAGGGCAAAAATCATTGTTTTTACTTAGATGCTGGGCTGAGTGTGGCCTCCTGGGAGGGGGGGGAACCTAATTTAGTACCCCTCTTCTTTGATGAATATCCTCCAAGATGGCCCAAAAATCGCCCCTAAAGATCCCAAGAGGCTCCCAGAGGCCCCAAGAGGCCCCTACGAAGGCATCAAGAGGCTCCCGCGAGACCCCCACGACCGACAAAAGGCCCCCAAGACGCCCCAAGAGAACTCCAAGAAGCTCCCGCCTGCTCCTCCTCCTCCGCCTGTTCATTCTCCTCCTCCTCCTGCAACGCCTCCGCCGCCGCCTCCTCCTCCTCCTCCGCCTCCTCCTCCGCCTCCTCCTCCGCCGCCGCCGCCTCCGCCTCCGCCTCCTCCGCCTCCGCCTCCGCCTCCGCCTCCGCCCCCGCCTCCGCGTCCACCTCCGCTTCCGCCTCCTCCTCCACCTCCACCTCCGCCTCCGCCTCCGCCTCCGCCGCCTCGGTGGCCGCCCTTTTCGGGGTGGGGGCGCCGCCGGAGAGCCTGGCTGTCGCGGCCCAAGCGGGTGCGCAGGCGAGGCGGCGCGCCCTTCGCGGCTAGGCTCGCTCGGCCGTGTTGCCGCGGATCCGCGAAACCGAGCAAATCTGGTTCTGGGAACAGCTGGGCCGCTTGAACGACACCGGCCTCGTACCCATCGCGGAGGTCCTCCCTCTGGATTGCGACTGGCCCCCCGCCCTCAGGTGGGCGTCATGGGGGCGAACTACGTGGCGGTTCCACCGTGCATGGTGCGCCGCGCGCGTGTCGCTCCAAATCCCGGTCGGGGTCTGGGGATTGCTGGCGGAGCGCCTGCCCGAGGCGTGCCCGTTGTGCGCTGGCGGCGCGGTCTGCCTCCAGCACCTGATTGAATGCTGTGCCGCCATGGAGGCCCACCGGGAGGCGGTGCATGCCGCGTGGGGCCCGCCGAGGGGCGAGCTCTTGCTGTGGGCGCTGCGGGACACGCTGGACGTGGACGAGCTAGCTGCCAAGGTGCAGCTGACCGCCTCGACCTTCGTGCACGCATGCTAGCGCCAGACGGTCAGAAAGAGGCACGGCGCGCGCGCGCCTTTCCCCCCTCCCTCCCCCTCCCTTCCTCCCTGCCTACTAGCACGCCTACAGGCACCCCGTGCCTATAGGCACTCCTCCACCGCCCCCCCCCTTTGCCTACAGGCACGCCTACAGGCCCTCCCCCGTTCCCTGCCTACAGGCATGCCTACAGGCCCCCCTTGCCTATAGGCACTCCCCCCCTTCTCTCTCCTCCTCCTTCCTCCCTGCCTACAGGCACGCCTACAGGCCCTCCTCGCCTACAGGCGCGCCGATAGGCCCTCCCTGCCTAAAGGCACCTGCGTTCCCCAACGGCAGCGCCTACAGGCGCTACCTGCGGGGCCTTCCTGGCTGCGACGACCCATAGGGCCTATAGGTCGCGGGCGCTTGCAAAAGGGAGGAGCGCCGCGTATACGCGGGAACCAACCCAATGGGTCACAATCCAATGGGTCGGCCTTCGCCTCCGCCTCCGCCTCCGCCTCTTCCTCCTCCGCCTCCTCCTTCTCCTCCTCTCTCTCCTCCTCCACCTCCTCCTCCTCCTCCCTCAACCCTCCTCCCTCCTCCCTCCTTCCTCCTTCCTCCCGCTTCCCTCCTCCCTCATCCCTCCTTCCTCCTCCCTCCTGCATCCTCCCTCATCCCTCCTTCCTCCTCCCTCCTCCTCCCCCCTCCTCCCGCCTCCCTCCTCCCGCCTCCCTCCTCCCTCCTCGCTCCTCCCTCCTCCCACCTCCCTCCTCCTCCTCCTCCCCACTCATCCTTCCTCCCTCCTCCCTCCTTTCTCCTCATTCCTCCCTCCTCCATCCTGCTCCATCCTCTCCCTCGTGGGGTATGGTGGCTTTCCCAGCCCGCTATTACACTGCACCCTCCTCAACATCCCTGATCAAAACAACTCGCCTGGACATCGTATCTGGATGTGGTGGGGTTACGCGAAGCGCCTTGAATATACGTTCACTGCTGAAGTGCCTTGCTAGAAGACAACCGCCTGATTATCCTCAACCATGCCAAAATACCTATCCTTGGACTTCAATGCCGCGAATCAACTTTACTGTCGAGTCCTGATGATCCTGCATCGTGCCAGAAGACCGTTCTTGCGACTCCAAGACCGCGAGCCAACGTGACTGTTACGACCTGACAATCCGATTGCGTGCCAGAACACGAATCCTGGGAGGCCAACAACAAGAGCCCGTTAAGAGACTGTAAACGTGTAAGGCGAAGATACGCGGCACCAAGGCGAGAACCACATGTTTGAAAAAAAGCGCCCTCCATCCGTGAAACTCTAGCAAACTTTTGAACCGAATATGCGCGGCGCTAGAGCGGCAACCACATTTTGAAACCACCCGCCCTCCAAATTGAATGCACGCGGCGCTAAAGCGAGAACCACATTGTCGTAAGGAACCGCCCTCAATCCGTGAAACTATACAAACTCTTCTCTGGGGTGTGCGCGGCGAGAAGGCAAGAACCACATGTTGAACACCACCCGCCCTCCATCTTTGAAACTCCTTTAAACTTCTAAAACACATGTGCGGGACGCTATATCGAGAGCCACAGTTTGAAACCCACCCGCCCTCCGCCTTCACATTTCTTGCAAACATTTCAAATGAATGTGCGCGGCGCTAGGGCGAGAGCCTCATCTTGAAAACCAGCCGCCCTCCACCTATGAAACTCTTGCAAACTTTTCTGACAACTGTGCGCGGCGCCGAGGCGAGAGCCACGTTTTGAAAACCACCCTTCCACCATACGTGAAGCTCTTGCAAAACTGTTAAAACGAATGTGCGCGGCGCTAGAGCGAGAACCACGTATTTGAAAGGAACCGCCCTTCATCCGCCAAAAAACTGTAAATTTTTAGAACGAATGCGCGCGGCGCTAAGGCAGGAGCCAAATTGTGAAAACGACCCACCCTCCATCCGCGAGACTGCTGCAAATTCTAATATTCAGGCGAAACGGCTGGCCCGCCCTACCGACACGTCTCGGGGTGCGACGGGGAGGAATTGTTCATAAGGAAAGGGGATTGAGCCGGAGGGGGAGCTGGGGCAGGAGGCACTCAGACATCCTACGTAGCGTGTTTGTTCACAACGTGCCTCCCAAGAGGTCTGGATCCCTTGCCCGGGACTGGCTTTTCGTCCTGGATCGTTTTTTCCTTCACACGGTATCCTAAGAATTTGTTCTTGCTATTACCTAGACGCCTCCGACTCCCTCCTCCTGCTCCTCCTCCTCCGCCTCCTCCGCCTCCTCCGCCTCCTCCTCCTCCCCCTCCTCCACCTCCTCCTCCTCTATTTCCTCTTCTCCTTCCTCTTTCTCGCACTCACACTCACATTCACACTCAGATTCACTCGCATTCAGACCCACTCACACTCAGACTCACTCGCACTCAGACCCACTCATACTCAGACTCACATCACTCAAACGCACTAATACTCGGACTCATATGCTCGTCTTGATGTACTAGGCGTGGTACTTGAGCGCCCAAAGGAGGAGCCGCCAGGAGATATTGCTCGAACTCGCTCGCGCAGAACGTGGGGATGTCTCAGGCGGTTTGCCTGCGTCGGCGCCCCTGACTCCCCTCTCTTGAAAGCCCCATGCTCACCCCGACAAAGCAGGCACAGCATCTGAGCGCCCCCAGGAGGAGCCGCCAGGGGTTCTTGCACCGGCACGTTGGCGCCCACATTGTCGGGATGTCCCGAACGGCTTGCCTGTTTCGGCGCCCCCGACTCCTCTCTCTGGAGAGCCCAGTGCTCACTGCGATACAGTCAGCATATCAATAATTTTGGCACCCCAAGGAGGACTGACCATAGAGAATGGCACAGCCCGTTGGCGCCCAGGTTGTATGGATGTCACAGGAGGTTTGCCTGTGTCGGCGCCCCCGACTCCTCTCTTTTAAAAGCCCCATGCTCACTGCGATCTTGCCAGCTGGCCGAACACTTGGGCACCCCAAGGAGGAGCGACCAGGGAGTATGCACGGGCCCGTTGGCGGCACACATGGTCGGGATGTCTCACGCTGTTTGCCTGTGTCGGCCCTCCCGACTCATCTCTTTTGGCAGCCCCGTGCTCACCGCGATGTCGCTGGCACACCACTTGGACACCAAGGAGAAGCCGCCTGAGAGGTGCACTGGCCTGTTCGTGCCCAAATTGTCGGGATTTCTCGAATGGCTTGCCCTTTTGCTGGCTCTGGACCGTGTCTTTTTGAGAGCCCAGTGCACACCGCGACATAGCAGGCGTTGCATTTGGGCACCCACAGGAGGCGACGCCAACTCGATCGCGCCCAGGTTGTGGGGATGTCTTAGGCTGCTTGCTTGTTTGGTGGGCCATTCCCCTTTCTTTTGAAAATCCAATGCCCACCGCGACGTAGCAAACATTGCGCTTGGACACCCCGAGAAGGCGCCGCCAAAGGGTATGTCATGTTCTCGCTCGCGCCCAGATTGTGGGGATGTCTCAGGCGGTTTGCTCGTGTGGTGGGCCAGACCAGGCCCGCCTCTTCTGAGAGCCTCACGATCACCGCGCCACAGCAAGCGTGGCACCTGGGCACCCCAAGGGGCAGCCGCCAGGGAAGGGGACAATTCTGCCCGCTCGCGCCCAGACTGTGGGTTCTGGGGGGCTCCTCGCTTGCGAGAGTAGCATGGTCCCTGAGATCCTGGCGTCTCGAATTTTTTCGAGCCGGGCGTTTTCGTCAGATTTCGGGCCCTGGGACCCTCACAGCTCGATCTGGCTCGAGACATGGCCCAAAAAGATGGGGTCCGGGGCTCTGGTGGTGGTTTCCTGCGATGTTGCCTTCGTGCAACGTCGGATCTCAGAGGTCACCTCGATATAGCAGGCATAAAAAATAGGCACCCCACGGAGGAGCCGCCAGGGGGTGTTGCACTTGCCTCTTCGCAAGTAAATTGCGGGGATGCCTCGAGCGGTTCGCTGGTTTCGACACCCCCGACTATTCTCCTTTCGGAGACGCGTGATCACCGCGATGCAGTAGGCATAGCACGTGTGCACCACAAGGGCGAGCCGCCAGGGTGTGTTACTCTTACCAATTCGCGCCAAGATCGTGGGACCTCGCAGGTGAAACGCTGGTTTGGGAACCCCCGATCCGTCTCCTTTCAGAGTCCCAAGATCACCCGACGAAGCAGGCATAGCATTTGGGCGCTCCGAGGGAGAGCCGCCATGGAGCGCTCAGTCGTCACAGGTCAAGATTTCCTCACCCAGGCACTCACAGACGGAAACGCCAGGAACCGAGGAAGCACGTGTGGGAGTCTCGGCGCCGAGAAATGCATGGCCACGTGGGCCCAGCGAGAGCCCCCGGAGGCCGATGACTGGCCAGTAGCCTGCCGTCGCGACCTTTTGCCACAGCGCCAGCACGTCTGGAGACGAGCCCTGGCGCAGAAGGCGCCGCTGCGGCGGGGCCGGGCGGCGCCGCGCGGCGCCCGCCGGCCGCCCGCCGACGCGCCGCGACGAGCCTCGAGCGGCCCGCCTGCGTGCCGCCGACCCGGGGCCCCGGGCGGGTCTGAGGCCTCTGGGCGACGTCAGCAAACGAAGAAACGGCATGAGCACCAGCTTTCGGAGCTCCGCGGGGGGGCTGTTGGCGTCGGCCCCAAGCTACACTCCCCAGTCCCCAGGACCGGGTTTGGAGTCGTTTTGTTGACGGCCCGGGGCCTCGTAAGGGCCCCCAGAGGCTCAAGATGGATAGAAACCTTCGTGCTGATGAAAGTGAGGGGACCGAAAGGTCATTCACTGTCCCTAGGTGCGTGGCTGAAGTGGGGTTCCGGGGTGCGGCGTGTTGTTGCGTTGCCGCGTTGCGCTGTTGTCGTCGTCTTCGCCCGCGACACGCCCGCGACCCACCCGCGACCCACCCCACGAACCACCGTGCGACCCACCCGCGACCCACGCGCAACCCACCCGCGTCGCTTTGACGAAAAAATCGGCGCCTGCGGCGGGCTCGCTGCGCGAGGTGTGCAACAACAGCGCCTGCGGCCGGCTGTTTCAGAGCTTCGCAAGCTGCCGACGACCCCGCCGCCCCCTCACTCTTACCCGCACCTGCGGGGCGCTGCACAATTGTTCAAGACGCTGCATGTCTGGGCCCATGCCGTTTTTCGCTTTCCTGCGAAGGGCCCCGTCAGCGGGCGCGTGCGCGGGCGGCCGCCGCAGCGGCTCTCTCGGGAATCTGCTGACCCGGGCCATTGCAAACCCGGGTCCGTCGGGCACTGCAAGATCCTGCAAGCTCCAGCAGGATCCTGCAGGATCCTGCGCGCTAGCCCGTGTCAGTGCACCCCTGGCTCTGCAAGATCCTGCAAGATCTGGCGCTCTGGCTGACCCCCGTTTGGTTTGTCCACCGTCTCTTACAGCTGGACTCTCGGGGCTGCGCTAAGGTCCAGGGGGCTGCAGCAGCGCGGCGCCGAGGGCCAGCAGCAGCGCCGCGGCCGCGCGCTGCTGCGGGCCGGGCGGCGTGACGGCGTCCTTTGGCGGCACGGTTCGGGAGTTGCTCGAGGTGGTCCTGGCCCAAGGAGTCCAAGGAGTCCCCCGCTTCCCCGATGGCGTCGCGCGTTTTTTCGACAACTCAACTACTTCCCGGCGTGTCCCGTCTGTACCAGCTTCGACCCGCTTGCGGCCGCTGACTAAATAGCATGTTTGTTCAACAACGGGCGCTTTTGCCCTGCTTCGGGCCCCAGGACCCTCACGGTTGGGTACCAGGGCTACATACGGTCGAGATTCTACGTTGCTGCAATGTTTGAGCGACGTCGGAGCTCAGGGTGTTCGGGCCATTTGGGAGCCCCTGTGGCCCCCTGGGCCTCGTGAGGGGTTCTGGAGGCCGTCTGGGCCTCCAGGGGAATCCTCAGGATACCTCGGGCCAGGAACACCTTTGGCAACACCCGGATGGTGTCGCCGCGCAGCGAGCGCAGGAGGCACTGCACCAGCCAGACGAGAAGCACCTCGTTGGCAAAGTCGCCGCGCGCGTCCTCGCGGACACCCTGCAGGCAGAGCCAGACCAGCGCGGCGAGCTCCATCGTGGCCGCGGCCCGGGGGCCGAACGCGGCCCTCGCCACCGAATGTCCGTCGAAGCCAGACAACGGAAGCAGGCTCACGGCAGCGACCGTCAGGCCCAGCGAGCCTCCCGCGAGGAACACGTCGGCGGGCACGAGCGACCCGTCCGGGCCCGCTGGGTCAGGCAGGCTGCCAGACGCCAGGGACACCAGCGGCTCCTCTGCGGGGCTTGGCATCTTGTACCCGAGAACGGCTGCCAGCATGCCAGGCATCTCCGCGGCAGACATCTGGCCCACTTCCGCTCCAGACTGCACGTCCTCCGTCGTCCGCCACGTGCCGTACGCCGCGAAGAGGGAGCTCACCGAGGGAGACTAAAAGATACCGATGCCGCTACTCACCCGGACCTCTCCCAGGGTGCGTTCTGACAAGCATTTCGAGGCGAACCCAGCTGTGGCGACGAGGCTTCCCAGGACGTCCCAAAAAGGGAACACCGGGCATCGCTGCCTTTTCCCCCTCTGATCACAAGCAGCGTCGCCGCGGGCGCGGCCGCGGCCGTTGCCAGGGCGCCGTCCCGCGAGGCCGCGAAGCCGATCGGCGACCACGTGCTGCCGAGGTGGCCGGCGCTCCAGGATGGCAGCGGCGCCTCCTGCAGCTCCACGCCGTGCAGGCTGGCAGCTTGCCGTCTGGCCGCGGCGCCCGCCGCAAGCGGGGCGAGCCGGAGGATGGCCAGCAGCACCGACTCCTCCTCCACCTCTGGAGTGAAGGGGCCACCACGTCCGGACGGCCTTCGTCAGAACGAGTACGGCCGACTGAGCCCGACTGAGGGGCCATTGAGCTGGGTTAGCCCAAATTGAACCCTGGATGATCAAGCTCAGAAATAGACCTCACTATAAACAGGATTGAGCGGGATTCAGCCAGATTAGGCTGGTTTCCGACCGCGGATGTACAAGCGCCGATGATGAAGTGTACCTCCCAGGAATTACATCCTAACGTCCATGAGCAATCAGAGATCCGCGCAGAGTTCTCGGACTGGCGCTTGGGCCCCCCCTGGCGGAGCCCTTGGCGCCGCCCCTGGCGCGCCCTGACGCGCGCCAGGGAGGGGGTCCAGCGCAGATCCTGGAAATCCGCGCAGACCTCCGAAAAAATGTTCCGAAACATGCGACGCCTTGATTTTTGTCAATGCGGGGGCCCCTGAAATTCCGACCCTTTCCCACAGGGCCGGTTTTTCATCGCGAGTCGGTTTGTTGACTGGTCCTGGGGCCCTGCGAGGGTCCCCAGGGCCCGAAAACGGGCAAAAACCCTCCGTCGTGCTTTCTGCTTCACAACGGGATGATGTCGGGATTCTCCTTCTCCGAACCTCGGGGAGGCTCTCGAGGGCCTCGGAGCAGCACAGGGCGAGTGCGACGGCAACCAACAGGGCCACGGCGAGCCGATCGCCCTCGGAGAACCGCTCAGTCTGGGGCAGGTCGCCCCTGGCGAACACGAACAGCAGCGCCTCTCCGTCCTCGGGGGGGAACGGTCGCCGACAACGCAAACAACCACGGGCAACCACACGCTCGACGACGACGACGACGACGACGACGACGACGACGACGACGACGACGACGACGACGACGACGTGCAACCGCGCACGTTTCTGGGCGGGGCAGGCTTTCAAGCTCCTATCGGCGACAAGTGGGCGATTTGGGGTCGATGCACCCCCCTTGAGCCTCGTCCCCCCTCATCGTTGCGTGTCCTCCTCGCCGGGCTGCAGGAAGAGCTCCAGCTGCGGCCCGCCGGCGAGCCTCTCGTCGAGCCGGCGCTGCAGCAGGGCGACGAGCTGGCCCACGCGGCCCGGGGGCAGCTCCGGCGAGAGGGCGCCGCGGAACTCGCAGACGCGGCCGCCGTAGGAGCGCGCCGAGGAGCAGCGGAAGGCTGCCTCGACCTCCGCGTCGCCGAGCGCGAGCGCCTCTCGCACCGCCCCGAGCGTGGGCGCCTCGTCGCCGCAGGCCGGGATGCCGAGGAAAGCGACGAGGATCGGGAAGTCCGTCACGGCTAGCACGTCCAGGGCGTCCTGCACCTCCTGCTCGTCCGTCTCGTCGTCAAAGTCGGGCCAGTTGACGATGGACAGCACCTTTGGCCGGCTGCCCGGGGCCTCCGGCGACGCCGGCGCCGCCGCCGCCGGCGGCAGGGGCGCTGGGCCGAGTGTCTCCGCAGGGGGCGCTGGCCGCTGCGGAGCCTCCGCCAGTCTCGCAGAGCGCCGCTCCTGACCCGCGCGCTCCAGCGCGGCGTGCCGCGCCCGGAGCCGAGCGTAGGCCGCCTCCCAGCCGCCCTCAGCGTCCCCCGCGACGGCCAGCTCCGCGAGCCCCGCGCCGGGTGCGCTCGAAATCCCAGACGGGTCTGGCGCCGCGCGGGCCGCGTGCGCCAACAGCGCCCCGCGCTCCCGCTCGGCCTCATAGGCCTCCCGCCACAACGCCTCCGCCTCGGCGGCCTCGGCGGCCTCGCCACCGCCGCCGCGGGCAACAACCCCCGGCCGGCCGCCCCGCCCCGCCCGCCACCGCGCAGCCGCCAGGGCCGAGGCCGCCGCGGCGGCGCAGCTCGCTCCAGGCCCGCGCCTCGTCGGGGCGCCGCGGGCGGCGGCCGCGGCGGCGGCGGCCACGGCACGCGGCGCGCGGCAACCGCGGCGCCGCGGGCTGGCAGCAGGCCCCGCGGCCGCCGCGCGCGGGGCGGCGGCCCGCGGGCTCGGCGCGACGGCGGCCTGCAGGCCCACGCCCTGCATATGGATGGAGGCGGCCAGGGGCCCCGACGTCGCGGAGGCGAGAGAGTCCGAGGGGCGCCTGAGCCGAAGTGGCGAGACAAAGAGCGCCCTGGTAGAAGAAGAGCGGTGCATAACCATCAGCTTCAGAGCTCCGCGCGGATTTCTTGTATCTACAGTGGCCCCCCTGGCGGCGCCTCTGGCGCCGCCCCTGGCGCGCTCCGCGCGCCAGAATTGGGAGGCTGGCGCAGACCCAAGAGAAATCCGCGCGGACCTCCGAAAGTTCATGGTTACCGTTTTCCGAGTCGATGGCACGCAGAGACATCGCTGATGCGCGTGAAGACGAGCACGAGTGGATGTATGTCAGTGCGCCCAGGTTGTGTCAGCGCGGCGATATTGACATCGGCCCTTGCACCGAGAACAGCGCCAAGAGAGCCCGACAGGGAGAAGGCTGCCGATGACAGTTGCCCTCCAGGGACGCGGAGAGGGCCCGAGGGACTCCGAGGGCGCACCCGCAGAGGTGCAGCTGCGAGGGAGCTCCTGCGAAAGGTGCACACGCCTGGGTGCCTTCCCTACCGTGACCTCGGGGAGGTTAGTCGCGAGGGAGGATCACAACCAGACGTCACTGTGCCCGACCGCTCACCCCAGGGCAGCAGGACGTGGATGACAGTGCGTGTGTGTTGTGGAAGCTGCTGACAGAACGCAAACGGTCAGAGGCATCGGGGAACCAGCAGCCTGCGCCTTATAGCCTGTAGACGGATCGGCTACCGCCCCCAGCCTTCCCAGGCGGTCTGATTGACCAGCACAGGAGGATCAGAATATGTCAGGTTGGAGTCTTAGCTTGGCCGCCACCGAGGCGCAAGCAGCAACGCTTCGGCCAATGACTTGAAGCGAGGGAAGGTGGGCCGTTCGAGGATCGAATCGAAAGTAGGTCGTTTCTGGTCCTGCCTGCTCCTGAAGGGCCTCTGGGCGAGCATCAGAGACCTCGGGGGGCCGATCCTGTGGAGACTGGGCTATGGACCCCAGGGCTTCCCCCATGCATCCGGCTTTTTCACCTCAAACCGCTTCCCGACGGCGCCAGGGACCAAAAGGGCCGCGGAAGCCGAAGACGGCCAGATTCTCCATGGCGGAGCGGTGTGCCTGTCGTGTGAGAGATAAGCTTCTGGATCGAGTTTCTGATTGTCCTCCTCCTCCTCCTCCTCCAAATCCTCCTCCTCCGCCTCCGCCTCCGCCTCCGCCTCCTCCTCCTCCTCCTCGCCACTCGAACACCTCCGGACAAAAATCCGCCAGCGCCGCCTGGCCGCCGACGTCTCGGTACAAATGCCGCTCATCTGTTCCCGCCAGCGACCCCCAGCCCAGCCTTCTTAGCCAGGTGCTTCTTCGTCTTGAAGGTCTTGCAAGAGCCCATACCTCATTGCGGCGGCCCTCATTTCCCCCCGTCGTCTCCCTCGATGCTCACCCCGTCTCACCTCATTACTGCTGCACTGCTGCTCTAACTCCAGGGCCTCTCAGAGGTTTCTGGTGGAAGTCCCACGAAAGGTCGGAGAGGTCCCTGGAGGTTACAGAAAACCTTCAGAGGCGTCGAGAGAGGTCCAGAGGCTTCTGGAAGCCAAAGAAAGAACCAAACACCATTTCAGAAAAAATATCCCGGCAAAGCAACCTAACAGCGATGTGTAGGAGCATATCTGGAAGCATTCCCCTTAAGATTCAGATGAGAATCCAGTTGTAGAATTCTGCTGTTCTCGCAGTCGTATTCGCATTCGCGATGACAGTCGCCGTGGCAACGGCAGTCGCAGTCACAGCCTCAGCCTCAGCCTGCCTCAGCCTCAGCCTCAGCCTGCCTCAGCCTCAGCCTCAGCCTGCTTCAGCCTCAGCATCAGTCTGCCTTCAGCCTCGGCCTCAGCCTCAGCCTGCCTCAGCCTCAGCCTGCATCAGCCTCAGCCTCAGCCAGCCTGCTTCAGCCTCAGCCTCAGCCTCAGCCAGACTCTGCCTGAGCCTCAGCCTGTTTCAGCCTCAGCCTCTGCCGTCGGCCTCGGCCTCAGCCTCAGCCTGCCTCAGCCTCAGTCTCAGCCTGCATCAGCCTCAGCCTCAGCCTGCCTCAGCCTCAGCCTCAGCCTCAGCCTGCCTCAGCCTCATCAGCCTCAGCCTCAGCCTCAGGCCTGCCTCAGCCTCAGCCTCAGCCTGCCTCAGCCTCAGCCTCAGCCTGCTTCAGCCTCAGCCTCAGCCTCTGCCTTCAGCCTCGGCCTCAGCCTCAGCCTGCCTCAGCCTCAGCCTGCATCAGCCTCAGCCTCAGCCTCAGCCTGCCTCAGCCTCAGCCTGCCTCAGCCTCAGCCTCAGCCTGCCTCAGCCTCAGCCTCAGCCTCAGCCTCAGCCTCAGCCTCAGCCTCGGCCTCAGCCTCAGCCTCAGCCTCAGCCTCAGCCTGCCTCAGCCTCAGCCTGCAGCCTCAGCCTCAGCCTCGGCCTCAGCCTCAGCCTCAGCCTCAGCCTCAGCCTCAGCCTCAGCCTCAGCCTGCCTCAGCCTCAGCCTGCCTCAGCCTCAGCCTCAGCCTGCAGCCTCAGCCTCAGTCTGCCTTCAGCCTCGGCCTCAGCCTCAGCCTGCCTCAGCCTCAGCCTGCATCAGCCTCAGCCTCAGCCTCAGCCTGCCTCAGCATCAGCCTGCCTCAGCCTCAGCCTCCCTGCCTCAGCCTCAGCCTGCCTTCAGCCTCAGCCTCAGTCTGCCTTCAGCCTCGGCCTCAGCCTCAGCCTGCCTCAGCCTCAGCCTGCATCAGCCTCAGCCTCAGCCTCAGCCTGCCTCAGCATCAGCCTGCCTCAGCCTCAGCCTCAGCCTGCCTCAGCCTCAGCCTCAGCCTCAGCCTGCTTCAGCCTCAGCCTCAGTCTGCCTTCAGCCTCGGCCTCAGCCTCAGCCTGCCTCAGCCTCAGCCTGCATCAGCCTCAGCCTCAGCCTCAGCCTGCCTCAGCATCAGCCTGCCTCAGCCTCAGCCTCAGCCTGCCTCAGCCTCAGCCTCAGCCTGCTTCAGCCTCAGCCTCAGTCTGCCTTCAGCCTCGGCCTCAGCCTCAGCCTGCCTCAGCCTCAGCCTGCATCAGCCTCAGCCTGCCTCAGCCTCAGCCTCAGCCTCAGCCTGCTTCAGCCTCAGCCTCAGTCTGCCTTCAGCCTCAGCCTCAGCCTCAGCCTGCCGCAGCCTCAGCCTGCATCAGCCTCAGCCTCAGCCCCAGCCTGCCTCAGCATCAGCCTGCCTCAGCCTCAGCCTCAGCCTGCCTCAGCCTCAGCCTCAGCCTGCTTCAGCCTCAGCCTCAGCCTGCCTTCAGCCTCGGACTCAGCCTCAGCCTGCCTCATCCTCAGCCTGCCTCAGCCTCAGCATCAGCCTGCCTCAGCATTCAAAATGTGGCCCTCAGCCTGCCTCAGCCTCAGCATCAGCCTGCCTCAGCATTCAAAATGTGGCCCGGGAATGGAGTTCTGGGAACTCGGAGAACACGAAGTGGCCTACAGTTGGCTCCGGGCATTCAAAATCATGCCCAGGAATGGAGTTCTGGGAACTCGAAGAGCACGAAGTGTGTGACTGTTTGCTTAAAACGAGCCCTGTTCTCGCCTGTCCGGCTCCCGCCCAGACCCCCCTGGGGAGTCATCAGATGCTCTCTTTTGACCCCATTAGAAACCTATCAGTCTTCGCTGTTAGGTGAAAAACTCGAGAACCTCAATCCCTGGAGGCCCCAGAACGGAACCGCATCCCTGAACAACTTCCCAGATTGAGCAATAGGTCGATAAGACAGCCGATGAGGGCACAAAGGGGATCATACTTCTTGACCCCAATCACGTTCCAAAGAAGGGTGCACATCCCGTAGAAGCACTCAAGATTGTACCAGAGGCCCCTGCTGAGACGGCCGAGGAGTGACACAAGAGGCTGGCGAGAGCCTCACAAGAAAGGTGCCGCAATACTTGTTCCTGATACTCTTCTTCTCACTCTTACCCCCGATGCTCCATCGCAACGGACTAATCCAAATCACTCAAAATCAAATCACAAAATCATAGCATTCTATGAGTATCCGTGCCGTGAGGCACGAACAACAATGCCCTCGGGTCCCTTCGAGTTCTCCGTACTGAATGTTACAAACACTCTTCAAACAGCAAGACCCAGAGTCACAGCATTCCTGGGCGCTCTGGGCTGCTTCCAGGCGCTCCGGGGGCTGCCCCAGCAAGAGACCTCCGAGAGCAGGCGGCCCCAGCATCGAATCGATAAGCCGGATCGGGTCGACCGGAGCATCGAATCGGCAGAAATCGGCAAAAGCCGGCAGCCAAATCGAAATCGGCTGAGGTCGGCAGGTACGAGCCGGATCGAGTCGGAATCCGGACCGCGTCAAGCCGGATCGGAATCGAAATCGGAACCACCCCTGGGGGGGGGTTGGGCTGTTGGAAACCCCCCCTGGGGGTGAGTTGGGGTCCCGGGGCTTTGGGAAAACCCCCCCATGGGGGGAGTTTGGGGTCCCGAGGCTTTTGGAAAACCACCCCCTGGGGGGGGGGGGGGGGTCCGGGGCTTTTGGAAAACCACCCCTCTGGGGAGGGGGTGGGGTCCTGGGGCTTTTGGAAAACCCCCCCCTGGGGAAGGGGGGGGGTTTGGGGTCCCGGGGGCTTTTGGAAAACCCCCCCCTGGGGGGGGGTTGGGGTCCCGGGGCTTTTGGACCCCCCCCCCCTGGGAGGGGTTTGGGGTCCCGGGGCTTTTGGAAAACCCCACCCTGAGAGGGGGTTGGGGTCCCGGGGCTTTTGGACCCCCCCCTGGGGGGGTTTGGGGTCCCGGGGCTTTTGGAAAACCCCCCCCTGGGAGGGGTTTGGGGTCCCGGGGCTTTTGGAAAACCCCCCCCTGGGGGGAGGGGTTGGACTCCCCCCTGGGGGTTCCTCCTCCCTCCTCCTCCTCCCCTTGGGGGCCAGAGCCGGTGCGAAGCCGAATCGGCAAAGGCCGGCAGGAATCGGCTGATGCATCCAATCGGAAGAAGCCGGATCGGGCGAACTCGAAATCGGAATCGCGAATCGGAATCCCGAAATCGAGTCGGTTCGAAATCGGAATCGCGGAAATCGATTCGAATCGAACCGGCGGAATCGGAATGACCCCTGCCGAGAGGCCCCCAGACGCCCCCGAGAGGCCTCTAAGGCGGTAGCGGGGTGGGCCAAAGGCCACTAGATACTAGATCAGACCGTACCAGCGGAGACCACAATGACGGACCCGACCGCGCACAACGACTCACGAACAGACCAGGCCAAAACAGGAAAGCTCAGAACAGGCCATAGGAGAGTGAGCCGCCCATGCGCCCACAAAGACGACAGCTCCAATGGCGGGGAACCAGTGGTCGATGAATCCGCCACCGTGCCTTGTGCACGTTGAGGCGTAGAAGAATGCCACGGGCTGTCTGATATGGTTTCTGCGTTCTCATAAAGGACTCCCGCACGCACACCACACACACACACACACACACACACGCAGCCTCTACCAGCGTCTAACTGCATGCACCGCCCCCCTCTCTTACGGCTCCCTGGGCAATGATCCCTTGATCCCTCGTAAACCGCCAGCCCCCTTGTGGGGCCACCAGGCTGTAGGACCAGGGTAGGGTTTGCTGTTCCCTGCACCAGATCCAGTTTCCAATTTCCACTGTTACAATTATGCTTCTTGCTGCTTACCGTTCCTTGTTGATGGACCGCGCGATAGGGGGAGCCAAAAAGCGTGCGGATTACCACGCCCGAATCGCGTTGCCTGAATTCCTGGGGAGGGCGTGGGACGCGTAAAAATATTCAAATTTCGCGTCCCCGAAACCATCAACCTTCGTACATTATATAATAGTCGGTAACCATCGTGAATTATACAACATTCGCGTCCCCGAAGCCATAAACCCAAGCAAAATACGCCATGTTCGTGTCCCCGAAGCCATAAACCTTCGAACACTGTACAAAACTTGCGTCCCCAAGGCCGAAACCGCTCGTAAGTCGCACAATATTCGCATCCCCGAAACCATAAGCCCCCGGAAAAAAAGAACACTAGATTCGCGTCTCCGAAACCATAAACCCTCGTAAAGTATGCAATAGTTGCGTTCCCGACACAATAAACCATTAAACGTTATACAATAGATGCGTCCCCGATACCATAAAACCTGGCAAGTTACGCTATAGTCGCGTATCCGAAACCATAAACCATCGTCAAGTACGCAATGTTCGCGTATCCGAAGCCATAAACCTGCCTAAAGTACGGTATACTTGCGACCCCGCAGCCATAAACCCTCCTACTTTACGCTGTATGCGCGTGTCCGAAGCCATGAACCCCATGTAAGTGACGCACTGCTCGCGTCTCCGAAGCCATAAACCTGTGCAAATTACGCTATATGTGCGACCCCGAAGTCATAACCCCTCGCAAAGTATGCTACATTCGCGCATCATCATCATCGTTCAAAATGCAGCACTGGGTTCAACAATATCATCGGAATCTAAATTTGTCTTGCCGATGCTGCTTCACGGCGGCACCGAGGCCTCATGACTTAGCTCTTGCATAGCCCATTATCCGAGAGAGGGGGGGGCAGGCGGCAGGGGGCGAAGCCCTTACGGATAACACGATGAGTCCACGTCCCGAGCTTCTACGGCGGTCCACACAGATAACCGAGGCCGCTAAGATCGCCCGAGATGCCTCGAAGACGGCCCCAGATGGCCCCAGGGCGGACCAAGATGGCCTCAAGACGGCCCAGGATGCCTACAAGAGGACCCAAGACGGCCACAAGAGGACGCCCAGCTGGGCCCGAAGAAACCAAAATCAATGATTGCCCACGTGCTGTTGACGGATGTCCGCAATCTCGCTTTCGTGGGCGTCTGTCAGCTCAAGATGCCTCAAGAAGCCTCCAACATGGCCTCAAGAGGCCCCCATGAACCTCAAGATGGCCCACGAGGACCCCATGATGGCCCAAGGGGCCTCCAAGGCGGCCCCAAGATGGCTACAGGGGGTCTTCGGACGGAAGCACTGCAGCCTCTGAGGGCCCCTCGACGGCCCAAGACGTTGCCGAGATGGCCCCACGACTGCCCCAATACACCCTCCATACTGTCAGGAGCCCCAATGCGGCCCCTAGGAGGGCCCCCAAAGACGGCCAAAGAGCGCCTCAAGGGACCGCCAAGACTGCCTCGCGGGAGCCCAGGCCAGCCCCAAAGACGGCCCAAATGAGACCCGCGAGAGCCCCTCAAGAAGTGAAGGCAAAAAAGGTGTAACACGTGACGACTGTCATCTTCCCCTGGCTTTTTGAATATTGTTCGTATTATTAGTATTGTTCGTATTAAGCTTTTTAGTCATGTTAAAATTGAACGTAGTATGAGTATTCTGAGAATGATTGGCACTAGTAGATTTATTCGTCTTTGTTTTATTCCTGCTATGTTTACGAGCGTGGTTATTGCCATGATTGACAGTGTTCTCACTATTCGTATTATTCTTCGTAATAGTACTAGTACTGGCAGTACTATGTTTATTCTTATTGCGCGTAGTTTTATTATTATCATTGTTATTCGTATTCGTCTTCTTCCTCATCCTCATCTTTCTCATCCGCCTCCTACTCCCCATCCCCCTCCGCCTCCCACTCCACATCCTCACCCTGCGCCTCCTATTCCTCCTCGTCATAGCATGGTCATCACCACCGTCCTCGTCCTGGTCTTCGCGCTCATGCTCCTCCTCCCCATCATCGTCACCATCACCACCACTATCACCATCACGGGCGTGATCATGATCATGATTATGATGGTTCGCATCATCATCGTCACCATGATCATCGTCATCGTCATCTCCGTCATCATCATCATCATCATCAGCATCAGCATCAGCATCATCAGCATCATCATCGTCATCACGACCATCACCAGCATCATCAGCATCATCATCATGATCAGCATCAGCAGCAGCATCATTAGCATCATCGACCGCATCATCATCGTCAGCATCACCAGCATCAGCATCAGCATCATCATCGTCATCATCAGCAGCAGCAACAACAGTAGCATCACCGTCATCATCATCATCACCGCCAGCATCAACCGCATCATCAGCAGCATCATCAGCAGCAGCATAATCATCGCCACTACAGTGAAGCTGCTGCAGTAAAGAACGCTAAATAAGAAACGAAGCCTCCATGTGGCACCAACCGAGTCTGGGATGCACGAGGAAGGCTAGAGGAACAACCACGGAATGACCTAAGGATCAGCGAGCCCCTTCTGGCTCGAGCGCGTCTCTTTATGTTCGGCGATGACGGGCGTCATGGGGGGGGGGGAAGGGCGGGGGGGGTATGACGTGACGCCCCCCCCCCCGTGTGGCTCCGGCACCACAGCCGCGCCCGCGCGCACGACGCGACGAGCGACGAGCGACGAGCGACGACGACGACGCGAGCAGCATGTAAGTGGCGATCTGCCCAGTGCGCCTGTGTACACCACAACGCTCGCGTGCACCACACCACGCGTGCACCACAGCGCCTGCGTACACCGCAAAAGGCGTGTGCAACGCACCGCCCGCGTATACCACAATACTTGGGAGCACTACAGCGCTGGTGTACATACACCGCAGCAGCCATGTGCAACACAACGCCTGTGTACACCACTGTGCTTGCGTGCACCGCAGCGCCTGTGCACGCCACAACGCCTGTCTACACCACAGCATCCGCATGCAACGCAGCGCTGGTGTACACCACAGTGCCTGCGTGCATAGGACGGGTAGAAGGAGCATGTACGTCAGGATCTGCTGCGGACAAGCAACCGCCACGCCAGGAAAGTTCTGATAATCGAATGTGACGTTTTTCTCTCCTCCCTCCTCCTCCACCTCCTCCTCCTCCTCCTCCTCCTCCTCCTCCACCTCCTCCTCCTGCTCCTCCTCCTCCTCCTCCTCCTCCTCCTCCTCCTCCTCCTCCCCCCCCCTCCTTCTTACCCCCTGTCGTGCGGCTTGGCGTTACAACGCACGTGCGCATCTCAGCGTGCACCGCAGAATGGTCGATTGAATCGGTCCACCTGGTTCTCGGACGGCCAGTTTAGCTGGAGCCTCCTGGACGCAAGTGGGAGTTAGGGTGATGCGGGCGGACTCGGGGGGACTCGTAGATTTCAGCGGCGCTCCTTCGTCCATGAGGATTTGTTTTCCATTGTTTTCTCTGGAATCCACATGCGTTCCATTTTGCCACAAGGATTCCTTCTGAAATTCTATACACAACAATGGTGCTGTGTTGCACACGGCTGATGTGGTGCACACACGCGCCGAGGCGTACACAGGCACTGCAATGCACGCAGGCGTTGTGGTGTGCAGTGGTGTACACAGGCGCTGCTGATGTGGTGTACGGAGGCGCCGCGGTGTACACAGGAGCTGCTGTGCCCGCAGGCACGGTGGCACAAACTGACGCTGTGTTGCACGCGGCTGCTGTGGTGTACATCGGCGGCGTGGTGTACACAGGCGCTGTGGTGCACGCGGGCACTGTGATGTACACCGGCGATGTGGTGCATATCGCCACCTACATGATCGTGCTACCCGTCCTCCGTCATTCCTAAGCATTCCCAGACGCCGCCGGCGCGAAACGTGACGTCATCGACCCCCTCCCCCCCGAGATGATTGCCGCCATCGGCCCGGACTTAAAAACAGGCTCCAGCCGCGTCCGCGCGCACGACGACGATGAGCGACGAGCGACGAACCACCAGCGACGACGACGGACGACGGCGACGACGACGACGACGACGACGACGCCTGCGGACCAGACACCTTTGCGGATTCCTACGCGGACACCTACGCGGATCCCAATGCGCACGGCGGCAGTGCCCGGAGCGCACTGGGGGGGGAGCGTTACGTCATAGGGGGGGGGGGGAGCGGGGGCCATGACGCCCGTCATGCCCCAAGCAATAAAGAAACGGGCTCCTCCAAAGCGGCCCGTATTGCAGCGTAGTGACAGCATGATCAGCATAATCGTCAGCATCGTTAACCTGATCCGTAATAATCATCATCATCATCATCATCATCATCATCATCATCATCATCCTCATCCTCATCCTCATCCTCATCCTCATCCTCATCATCATCATCATCATCATCATCATCATCATCATCATCATCATCATCATCATCATCATCATCCTCATCAGCATCAGCATCATCAGTATAATCATCAGAACCATCATCAACAGCATCATCAACATCATCATCAGCATCATCAGCATCATCAGCAGCGTCAGCAGCATCAGCATCATCTTATTCATGTCCACCGTCCGCCCATCCTCCTCACCATCTTATCCTCCTCACCATCATCTCATCATCACCAGCCTCATCAGCATCATCAGCATCATCAGCCTCATCGGCATCATTATCATCATCAGCATCAGCAGCAGCAGAATTAGCATCATTACCACCACCACCATCATCATCGTCAGCATCATCAGTATCGTCAGAATCAGCATCATCAGCATCATCATAATCAGCATCAGCATCATCAGCAGCAGCATCAGCATCATCAACATCAGCATCATCATCATCGTCAGCATCATCATCAATATCACCATCACCATCACCATCACCATCCCCATCACCATCACCGCCAACGTCCTCATAGATTCGAACAGCTGCCACCGAGACCGCTGGACTGGCACGGTGGCGGGACTTGCCGCCGGCACGTGGGTATTAAATACGTAGATGATGGATGAGGAGAAGAAGTAGGCGCTTGAACAATCGCACTACTAAACGTCTGATAATTTGCGAACAGATGTTCGCAATCTGAGGGGATCCAGTGCCGTATACACCAAGACCGACGGGACCAGCACGGCACAAACGGCACCGACAACGCCCACCAGACCAAAGTACACTGCACGCGGCCAGACAGGACCAGACAGAAACAAGAGCGAGCGAGGCACTAACTGCGGGATAGCTGGATGGGCACCATCACACACAACACGAAAATAATAACCCACTGGTGCACGCACCCCTTGGGGGGGAAACAATAGTGGAAACCCGTCGTGGAAAACAAAAACATACCCTGGAGCGGACGGCCATAAGAAACGCAGTCATCAGGGGACGGACAAGAATAGCAGCCATATCACAACTGTAGATGGGAAGGGGGAAGGAACTTGAAACGGGGAAACAAGCAGACACACACACACACACACACACACACATACACACATACACACATGTATATCAGAGCAGAGAATAGAGAATAGAGACAACATACGAGAAAACACAGGGGAGAAGGGACAGAGGAGAGAGGAGAGGGAGGAGAGAGATGCAGAGAGAGGGGGGGAGAGTGGAGAGATACGACACAGGAGGCAGAACAAGCAGACGAGAAGAGATCATGAACGCCGTCGTCCTCCTCCCCAGCCCCCACCTCCCCGAGAGAGCGCGGCGGGGCAGACCCCCCCCCATCATCCTGCGCAGGCCCCCCCGAAAATCGTGAAATCTCCCACGTAGATCTCTTCAGGAACGCCGTCCCGCGTGCCCCCGAGAGTGCAAGGCAACACCTCCGAATGACCTAAAGCATGGGCGTCCACGGCGACATCAAAACCGAAAACCAACAGAAAATCCGATACCGACCGAAGACGACCGAAACCGACAGGCCACAGGCAGCCCAAGGGACGCAGCGGCGCAGCAACGACACAACGACCGACCGAACCGAATCAACCGCACGCGACCGACTGCGACGCAGCCGACGCGACAGAAGCGCGGTCGCCCTTGGGAAGCCCCCGGGGCCCCCGGGAACCCATCCCCTTTGTTTGCGAATTATCCCAGCAAAGCAACCTAACAGCGATGTGTAGAAGCATATATATATATATATATGGAAGCATTCCCCTTAAGATTCAGATGAGAATCCAGTTGTAGAGTTCTGCTGTTCTCGCAGTCGCAGTCGCATTCGCAATGACAGTCGCAGTGGCAGCGGCAGTCGCAGTCACAGCCTCAGCCTGCCTCAGTATCAGCCTGCCTCAGCCTCAGCCTCAGCCTGCCTCAGCCTCAGCCTCAGCCTGCTTCAGCCTCAGCCTCAGTCTGCCTTCAGCCTCAGCCCCTGTGCCTCAGCCTCAGCCTCAGCCTGCCTCAGCATCTGCCTCAGCCTCAGCCTCAGCCTCAGCCTCAGCCTCAGCCTCAGCCTCAGCCTCAGCCTCAGCCTGCCTCAGCCAGCCTGCCTCAGCCTCAGCCTGCCTCAGCCTCAGCCTGCCAGCCTCAGCCTCAGTCAGCCTCAGCCTCAGCCTGCCTCAGCCTCCTGCCTCAGCCTCAGCCTCAGCCTCAGCCTGCCTCAGCCTCAGCCTCAGCCTGCCTCAGCCTCAGCCTGCCTCAGCCTCAGCCTCAGCCTGCTTCAGCCTCAGCCTCAGTCTGCCTTCAGCCTCGGCCTCAGCCTCAGCCTGCCTCAGCCTCAGCCTGCATCAGCCTGCAGCCTCAGCCTCAGCCTGCCTCAGCATCAGCCTGCCTCAGCCTCAGCCTCAGCCTGCCTCAGCCTCAGCCAGCCTGCTTCAGCCTCAGCCTCAGTCTGCCTTCAGCCTCGGCCTCAGCCTCAGCCTGCCTCAGCCTCAGCCTGCATCAGCCTCAGCCTCAGCCTCAGCCTCAGCCTGCCTCAGCATCAGCCTCAGCCTGCAGCCTCAGCCTCCTCAGCCTCAGCCTGCCTCAGCCAGCCTGCCTCAGCCTCAGCCTCAGCCTGCCTCAGCCTCAGCCTGCCTCAGCGTCTGCCTCAGCCTGCCTTCAGCCTCGGCCTCAGCCTCAGCCTGCCTCAGCCTCATCAGCCTCAGCCTGCCTGCCTCAGCCTCAGCCTCAGCATCAGCATCACCATTCTCAGCCTCTGCATCAGCATCAAAATGTGGCCCGGGAATGGAGTTCTGGGAACTCGAAGAGCACGAAAAGGCCTACAGTTGGCTCCGGGCATTCAAAATGTGGCCCGGGAATGGAGTTCTGGGCACTCGAAGAGCACGAAGTGGTCTACAGTTGGCTCCGGGCATTCAAAAAGTAGCCCGGGAATCGATTTCTGGGCTCTCGAAGAGCACGAAGTGGCCTACAATTGGCTCCGGGCATTCAAAATGTGGCCCGGGAATGGAGTTCTGGGAACTCGAAGAGCACGAAGTGGCCTACAGTTGGCTCCGGGCATTCAAAATGTGGCCCGGGAATGGAGTTCTGGGAACTCGAAGAGCACGAAGTGGCCTACAGTTGGCTCCGGGCATTCAAAATGTGGCCCGGGAATGGAGTTCTGGGAACTCGAAGAGCACGAAGTGGCCTACAGTTGGCTCCAGGCATTCAGAATGTGGCCCGGGAATGGAGTTCTGGGAGGTCGAAGAGCACGAAGTGTGTGACTGTTGCGAAAAACGAATTCGGACACGAGTTCGGACACAGCTCCCCGGATGCCGCCCCGACCCCCCTGTGGAGTCATCTGCTGCTCTCTTTTGAGCCTACTAGAAACCTATCAGCAAACGCTGTTAGGTAAATTATCCCGGCAAAGCAACCTAACAGCGATGTGTAGGAGCATATCTGGAAGCATTCCCCTTAAGATTCGGATGAGAATCCAGTTGTAGAATTCTGCTGTTCTCGCAGTCGTAGTCGCATTCGCGATGACAGTCGCAGTGGCAACGGCAGTCGCAGTCACAGCCTCAGCCTCAGCCTGCCTCAGCCTCAGCCTCAGCCTGCCTCAGCCTCAGCCTGCCTCAGCCTCAGCCTCAGCCTGCTTCAGCCTCAGCCTCAGTCTGCCTTCAGCCTCGGCCTCAGCCTCAGCCTGCCTCAGCCTCAGCCTGCATCAGCCTCAGCCTCAGCCTCAGCCTGCCTCAGCATCAGCCTGCCTCAGCCTCAGCCTCAGCCTGCCTCAGCCTCAGCCTCAGCCTGCTTCAGCCTCAGCCTCAGCCTCTGCCTCAGCCTCAGCCTCAGCCTGCCTCAGCCAGCCTGCCTCAGCCTCAGCCTCAGCCTCAGCCTGCCTCAGCCTCAGCCTCAGCCTGCAGCCAGCCTCAGCCTGCCTGCAGCCTCGGCCTCAGCCTGCCTCAGCCTCAGCCTGCCTCAGCCTCAGCCTGCAGCCTCAGCCTCTTCAGCCTCAGCCTCAGTCTGCCTCGGCCTCAGCCTCAGCCTGCCTCAGCCTCAGCCTGCATCAGCCTCAGCCTCAGCCTCAGCCTGCCTCAGCATCAGCCTGCCTCAGCCTCAGCCTCAGCCTGCCTCAGCCTCAGCCTCAGCCTGCTTCAGCCTCAGCCTCAGTCTGCCTTCAGCCTCGGCCTCAGCCTCAGCCTGCCTCAGCCTCAGCCTGCATCAGCCTGCCAGCCTCAGCCTCAGCCTGCCTCAGCCTCAGCCTCAGCCTGCCTCAGCCTCAGCCTCAGCCTGCCTCAGCCTCAGCCTCAGCCTCAGCCTCAGCCTCAGCCTCAGCCTCAGTCTGCCTTCAGCCTCGGGCCTCAGCCTGCCTCAGCCTCAGCCTCATCAGCCTCAGCCTCAGCCTCAGCCTCAGCCTGCCTCAGCCTCAGCCTCAGCCTGCCTCTCAGCCTCAGCCTCAGCCTCAGCCTCAGCCTCAGCCTCAGCCTCAGCCTGCCTCAGCCTCAGCCTTCAGCCTCAGCCTCAGCCTCAGCCTCAGCCTCAGCCTCAGCCTCAGCCTCAGCCTGCCTCAGCCTCAGCCTGCCTCAGCCTCAGCCTCAGCCTGCAGCCTCAGCCTCAGCCCTCAGCCTCAGCCTCAGCCTCAGCCTCAGCCTCAGCCTCAGCCTCAGCCTGCAGCCTCAGCCTCAGCCTCAGCCTGCCTCAGTCAGCCCTCAGCCTCAGCCTCAGCCTGCATCAGCCTCAGCCTCAGCCTGCCTCAGCATCAGCCTGCCTCAGCATCAGCCTGCCTCTGCCTCAGCCTCAGCCTGCTTCAGCCTCAGCCTCAGTCTGCCCTGCCTCAGCATTCAAAATGTGGCCCGCGAATGGAATTCTAGGAACTCGAAAAGCACGAAGTGGCCTACAGTTGGCTCCGGGCATTCAAAATCATGCCCAGGAATGGAGTTCTGGCAGGTCGAAGAGCACGAAGTGGCCTACAGTTGGCTCCGGGCATCCAAAATGTGGCCCGGGAATGGAGTTCTGGGAACGCTCAGAGCACGAAGTGGCCTACAGTTGGCTCCGGGCATTCAGAATGTGGCCCGGGAATGGAATTCTGGGAAATCGAAGAACACGAAGTGGCTTACAGTTGGTTCCGGGCATTCAAAATGTGGCCCGGGAATGGAGTTCTGGGAACGCTCAGAGCACGAAGTGCCCTACAGTTGGCTCCGGGCATTCAGAATGTGGCCCGGGAATGGAGTTCTGGGCACTCGAAGAGCACGAAGTGTGTGACTGTTTACGAAAGACGCATTCGGACACGAGTTCGGACACAGCTCCCCGGGTCCCGCCCCGACCCCCCTGTGGAGTCATCTGCTGCTCTCTTTTGACACCACTAGAAACCTATCAGCAAAAGCTGTTAGGTAAAATCTGCAAGAACGATGTCGTCATCCCCTCTCCTTCCTGGCACGCCCGACATGGATACGTAAAAAAAATACGGCGCCCAACAGCAAACGCAGTCCAAAAACGACAGCGGTCGCTGTGGGGCAAGCGACGTTTTGTCTCAAATGGACAACGCCTGGTACGGCACCGATCGAGACTCCTGCTTAGAATGAGCAATATCTGCTGTAGGTATTCGGCCCCAGTCTTTCCGTACCCATTCTGGTCGCACCGATCTCTGACCCTTCGCGTTGCTCCCGTTCCTCCTCCTCCTCCCCCTCCTCCTCCTCCTCCTCCTCCTCCTCCTCCTGTTCTATCGGTCGGTCGATACAATCGAAAGCGCTGCCGATGCCCAGCTGCGAGAGACAGAAGGGGGAAGGAGGAAGACGAGAGCAGACCCAGCCTGGCCTCACCGAGGCGAGGAGGAGGAGGAGGAGGCCCCCTCCCCCCCCAGCGGAAGAAAGGAGGAGGAGGAGGAGGAGGAGGATCCCCGACCGCTCTGTTGTCAGTCCTTTCGGATATGATGCCAGCAGTGCCACACATAGACTGTTTGCACATGCTTTATTTGGGGAAGGGGCTCGGCGCTCCTCTCCCGATATGAAAGAATGAAAATGGCATGTGGTAGGCAAGGAAGCGCCGAAAAACTAATTACGAACGTGCTCGGATCATTCACGTACAACTCACCTGATCCCCACCCGCTCTGTTTTCAGCACTTTAGGATCTGATGCCAGCAGCGCCACACAGAGACTGCTTGCACATGCTATGTTTGGGGAAGGGTCTGGGCATTCCTCCCCCAGATCACACCCATATCAAATGTGTAGCCTACTTCGACGCACATGGAGGGTTGGGGAAACGCGGGAAACGCTTGCTGCCGACATTCAGCGGAAGAGAAGGAGGCAGTGGGACGCCTTTGGCCAGCAAGAAGACCTCCTTCAAGTCAAACACCTGTTCCTCCATCCACGCACGCAGCGCCAAAGGAAGTATAGCGCAGTCTTTCATCATCATGCCAGATGTCTCATACCGCTGAACAAACTTCGCCGGAATCCATCCACCTCCGCGCTGCACATCCGAAGGGTTTCGATACTTTCGGCAGATGCCCCGCGAGGCTCCAGCATGCCGAAGTTGGTACGGAACAATTTCCTACCCCAGCAAAAGCCCTTGCTTTCTGATCTCTCTGACCAGCTCTGGGTAGGTGAAGTCCCACATCCTCTCGTCTTTCTTGCCAACTGCCTGCACTTGGAACACACCGCTCATCCACTCGAGTCCTCTGACACCACACGGGATCGCATCGTCCTGCGCGCCAACCTTCGAGACCTAGAGGAGGTCAGAACGGCGGGTCAGATCACGCCTGAGGGAGTCGACCTCCAGAGTGGGATCTACCAGCGAACTTCTCGCGAGTTGCATCACAGAGGCTGGCCGGAGGTAGGTACCGAACGAGATGGCGACCCAGACTCCCATATCCAAGTGGCCCGTTCCCGCTAGGAGCGGGGCTAGGGCAGCCACTGTCGGCCACGCGAGCGGCCGACGGCTGCGAGGCGGAGCAAGCATGGCCCAGCCCCTGGCCGCCCTTGGGCCCTCGGCACCGAGAGGTCGCCCAGCTAGCCGAAGCGGGGCAGGAAAAAGACCGTCGCAACGATCAGTTTCTGGCCCAGACCCGCGTCGCACCCCAGCCAGTACATGTAGGTCATGAACGCGACGATGGCGGCATCGAAATCCTGCGCCTTGCCCGCCGGCAGCTTCTGCTCCTCGACGTAGTCGACAAAACCCGGATATAGCCTGCGATACTGAGTCCAAGTCCGCTCGCCTTCCGAGCTTCGTTCTAGAACCGGAGCGCGCTGCGTACCTGGCTCCTCGGCTATCTTCGCAAGGCGCTGCCTGCGCTTCAGGGCCCTGTTCTCCATGGGCGGGCCTTCATCCCCCTCCGAGGTCGCGCCGCCCGAGCCCGCGCGAACGGCTTGCCCCTGGGCGCCCTCGAGCTGAATGGGCAAGGGGGCTTGGCCACGCCTCTCCCGCGCGGCGGCCACGCACTTGCTCTCGAGAGGCCGAGGGTCCGCCCGACGAAGTAGCACTCGAAACTCTCGCTCGACAGCCTCGGGAGGTCGCTTCGACTTCCTCACCCAGGACATCGCGCGCACAATCAAGCAAATATGTAAAACGTGGAACAGTCACATTGTCGGCCAAAACGGCCACTGGATGCCGACGTGCCAATCGTCTGATCACTGGAGCAACACCGAGCTCGAGCAAATCTCCACGGCGCAGCTCAGGTCGCGTCGACGGCTCATCTGCAATACGGTAGAGGGAAACAATTACTGAACACTCCCCCTCCCCCCCAAACTCAATGTTGGCACGCGCGGGGGAGACTGCGGTCGAAGTGCATCTCATCAGACCCACCGCCAACTTTGAACATTGGGGGGAGGGAGAGGCATTGACGGATGAATGTGGCATGTGTTCGCTAATTTGTTCCGAAGCCTGTGGGTGCGTTGCCCGGCGCGTGGCTGCCCTCGAACTGATTGGTGCACAAAAGTACAGGAAGAGGTACGCAAGGAAATGCTCGAGGGGAGGACCGGGAAGGAGTCATTCCAACCACTACGAAAATCAAACCGTCAACCGTGGACTTACCCCGGACTGAATCAGACAGGGGTAAGTCGAAGTTGACATTGCGTTTTCGATTTTTACGACGGACCGCGGCGGCGGCCGACTGACAACGACGACGACGACGACGCCCGGGCGCCAAGCAAGACACGGCCAAAACGGCTGCGCGTTGTTATGTATAGCACCTCCCCAACGGCCTGGGCCCCCCCAGAGGCGTTTCGCGCATCCCATGTTATTCTTCACGTATTACTCGCACCACTCGTCCCATCACTCCATATTTTTCACACATTACTCGTATCACTCGTTGAAAGAGAATGATCTCCTTGAATTATTTTCTTTTTCTTACGAGTGATACGAGTAAAATGTGAAACATGAAGAGTGATGGGACGAGTGATACGAGCAATACGTGAAAAATAGGGCGCGGGACGACTCGGGCGCCAGAACCGTGGAAAATATGACATACACACATCTATATATATATATATGAATAGATGTATATATGTATGTATGGACATGTACATTTATGTTGTATATACACACATGTATGTATATATTCATAAGTATATACACATGTATATATATATATATATATACATATGTGTATATATATATATGTGTATATCATCGTGGTG
This sequence comes from Prorocentrum cordatum, assembly GCA_963575745.1. Taxonomy (NCBI): domain Eukaryota; class Dinophyceae; order Prorocentrales; family Prorocentraceae; genus Prorocentrum; species Prorocentrum cordatum. The sequence goes on from CAUYUJ010021615.1 coordinate 1,171,498, forward strand.
TCGCAGCAGTCCTCACCCGCAGAAACGCTTGGCCAACTCGGAACGACTTGGGCGCCAGAACAATGGAACAAAGGTGGTATACACATATACATGTATGTATGTATACAAGTATATGTATGTGTGTATGTACACACATCTATATATACACACATGTATGTATATATACTGGCATATCCATATGCATAGTTATACACATATGAATAAATGTATATATGTATATACATATATATATATGTATATATATATATATGTATAGCATCATGGTCTCGCAGAAATCCTTACCCGCTGAATCGCTCGGCCAACTCGTAAATGACTGGGTAAACTAAAAAATGTGACGGTAGAGGGAAACAATTACTGAACACTCCCCCTCCCCCCCAAACTCAATGTTGGCACGCGCGGGGGAGACTGCGGTCGAAGTGCATCTCATCAGACCCACCACCAACTTTGAACATTGGGGGGAGGGAGAGGCGTTGACGGGTGAATGTGGCATGTGTTCGCTAATTTGTTCCGAGGCCTGCATTGAACTCGCCGGGGAACCAGCGGAAGCTCGAGAACATATTTCTGGCCAGGGACAGGGCAGCCACGCGTCGGACCTGGACCAAGAGCGGGAAAGCACGAGCCCTGGATCGCGCGCCCTCGTTCCCGTCCTCGTTTCCGCCCTCGTTCTCGCCATCGTTTTCGCCCTCGTTCTTGCCCTCGTTTCCGACACACCCACACAAATCACCTGCCTGGGCGGACATCGCAGGAGCCAGTCGCCCGCCGCCACCCCACGGAGCACGTCGAAGCGGCATCCTGACGTTGCGCACCTCGAAGCCGGGCCCGTAGACCCGCGGTTGGGGCATCTCCTCCAGACCCTCCTCTGCGATGTACGCCTTTGCCTCCTCCTTCAGCTTCGCAAAGAGCTCGACCGTGACCGTCTCCGCAAACCTGTAAGAGGGCCTGGGCATGGCATGACCATCTCGGCGACCTCGCAGAAGAACAAATATGGTATCCCCCGCGCTCCTGACGTCCGCAGCACCTCAGCATAGACATCAAAGTCGGGCGACGAGATCATCCACACACGCTTGTAATTCTCTGACCTCATTTCACGTAGATGGGAACGCTCATGACCACGATCATATCCCTCGAACCAGGCGAACCCATGGGCCCCAGGAGTTTCTCCATTCACAGCAGCCATTATTTCTCAATGCGTCCGCGGCCTTGTAGACGAGGTCCACCTATCCGTCTGGGGCAGCACGTCCGAGTCGGCACACCTCCGATCACCGCACCCGCTAGGCCCCGATGAGGCTGTAAAGCCAGTGGGCGTTGTCGCTGTCCGACCTGGCGACGACAAACGTATTGTTGAAGAAGTCGGTGGGAAGCTCGCACACTGGCTGGTACGGCGTCGGCTGCGCGTGACACACACAGTCTGGACACACACACACACACACACACACAGTCTGGGCAGAAACAAACAAGGCCACTCATGATCGCAAGAGCGGCGACTGTCGCGAGTTCGCGAGCGAGACCGACGGCTATCAGTCCGACGCCGACCTCAAGCCTCAACATGCTTGAGCCGAAAGAACTAATTACTAGCGCGCTCGAATAATTCACGTACAACTCAAAGGAGGAGGAGGAAAAGGAGGAGGAGGAGGAGGAGGAGGCCGCCCTCCTCCCCACAGCGAAAGAGGAGGAGGAGGAGGAGGAGGAGGAGGAGGCCCCCCCTCACCCCAGCGGAGGAAAAGGAGGAGGAGGAGGAGGCCCCCCTCCCCCCTCCGAGAACCCCGAGACCCGAGCCCTGGCTCTCCGACCCCCGCGCGCGAGCCGCTCGAGCTGCCGATGGAGCCTCCCCGCCCGCGAGGGGCTGACCGGGCCCCGCCTGCGGAGGCCCCACGCCGCCGGCTGTCTCCTGTGGGCCCCTCGGGGAGCCGCCGACCGACCAGGAAAGGCCTCGAGGAGGGAGCCGACCGACCGTGGAGACGCGAGGCTATGCGGGCCCCGCAGGCTGCCTCCTGCGAGCCCCCGGGGAGCCTCCGACCGACCAAAGAAGGACACTTGCGCGTGGGCTCCGGGACAGCCCGACCGCCGCGCGCAGGCGAAGAGCGGTATACACACGCACCAGTGGGAGGGGCCAGACGCACCAAGAGGCCCCAAAGCGGGCCCCGAGAGGCGTCCAAACTGCCTCCAAGAGGCCCCCGAGAGGCCTCCCACGAGATCCCAACGAGCATCGAATAGGCTCCATGCCCACAACCCAGGCACGGTGGCGGGATGGGCCGAAGGCCATTAGATACGTACCAAGGAGAAGGGCCAGACCTACCCCCAGGACGACGCACCCCTGGTGAGGTGTCCAAGCGGCCATGGCTGCAGCCACGGTGGGCGCCAAAGCGCAGCTGCTGGGCGAGGCCCCCTCTCCAGGGGGGCGTCTGTTCTGGAATACGTTTGGCCGTCCCCGGTAGAATGAACCTGTCCGAAATCGGGGGCACGTGCAGTCGGACCTAGGACAGAAGAACACCCTTCAAGAACATGGGACCCTCCGCCGGCCCAAACTGAAGAACATTCGAGGGTGCCCTCCCCCAGGATGCACAAGAACATCCAACGAACACGAAAAACATGAGGGCACTCTCCCCGAACTGACCTCGATCTTCTACCTCGGTCCGACCGTATCCCAGGGTGGTTGGGAAACTTAGCCCCCCACGCTGGCAGGTAGGGGTATGTGCAGTCCAGCCGCCTGGCACAAGGGCCCCCGACAACGGACAAAACAGCATGTCACGTGTAACGTCATTCGCACGCCAAGCGGGGGTGTCCGATGCCTCTCCGATGCCCCAGCGCCGACAGGTTCGCAATTGGTCGCAGAGCATGATCGTCCCGCGACCGCCGACAACAGAAAAAACTGTGGGCCCTGGGGCCCGAAGAGGCCCACAACCAGAGGGTGAGGGATGCTCGTTCTGGGGACCTTCCTGGAGCCACTCGCGAGAGAGAGAGAGAGAGACAGAGAGAGCGAGAGCGAGAGAGAGGGAGAGAGAAGACAGAGGCGCAGAGACGCAGGGACAGGGGGCGGCGCCTGCGGCGGAAACGGCGCTGCGACGCGCGGCTGGATGACGGAGCCCGATAGCCTGACCACGGTGCCTGCTGAGCCGAAATGGTATCGGCCACCCTGGCGTCCTCCTCTTTCTTTCGCCTCCTTCTCATCCTCCTCCTCCTCCTCCTCCTCCCTTTCCCTCCTCCTCCTCTTCATCCTCCTCCTCGTCCTCCTCTTACTCCTCGCAGGCATGCGCGCCGCAGGCTCCGATGTCGAAGATCCTCCATACACGTCTTATCATAAGTTTAGCACTACCTGGCTCCCTGTGTCGAGTCATTGAGTCATGACACTAACGCTCGTGCTTCATAATTGCATGAGCGCGAGGGAGTGGGCGTCTGCAGAACATCGCCGACTGCTTCGACGGAGCCCACAGCATCGGTTTGAACGGGGCTCGCTTATGATACGCTGGTTTGTCCGCGGATGTGCAGAATATCAATTATCGTTACATCGCTGTGCGTTTCCTGCTGATCGGGGGGGGTACTCATAAGAATAAGTCTGCTGGTTGTGCGTTGCTGCTTCGTACAGACTATTTCCCTCGCACTTCATGGACACGTGTTCTGACCCCCCGAAGTCGATGCAAGGACGATGCGGAGGGATAATTACACGTCCGGCGGATAAACTTTGATATCCTTGTCTTGGTTGCTGCTGCACCCGTCCATCCAGTTTCTGATCATGGCCGGCGAGTGTCCGATCAAATAATTCCTTGGCGTGCTCGACGGCGCTCGGTGTGCAGCGCTTCTCGCACGAAGGAAGTCTGGCTTTCGGATGCGAATGCTCACTTGGGCCGTACTGCTGTTCGGAACTCTTTCGGTATGCATGCTGGGGCCCCCGCTTCGCACCCTGCTTTTGCAGGTCATTTCCCTGCTGAGACGAACCTCAACGGGTCGCTGTGTACGGATGCTCTGGGGGACGACATGCGCTTGGCCAATACGTGTTTCCCCTTCGGCTCCACTTTACTTCGGCGCCGACGGTTCACAGCCCATCGTGGATTATTTAGTTGTCAGTTCCGATGTGTTCCCCCGCGTGCAAAGTGTGGATGTTTGGCATTCAGCTGGGGATGTCTTGCAGCTTATTCCAGACACGATTCCCTGCGACCACAGGCCAATTCGTTGTGAAATTGATCTCCGTCTTTCCTTTTCTGGAGCTCCGCGGAGCCCCCATTCGGCTAAACGTTTCTGGAGTAAGGATGCGTTGGCGCAGGAATGTCGTTTCGGATCGCATAAGCAGGAGTGCGTTCTTGTAGTGGAGTCTCGTTTTGAAACCGCTTGGCCTGAGCTTGTTGCTGCCGCTCGTGATTCTTGTCCCCATGCTGTCGATCATCGTTTTTGTATTATCGTGCTTGACCGCGCTGCTGAGCTTTTCACGGCTGCTCATTGGAAACGCCCTGATATGCTGGAGGAGGAGAAGATTGACACTCTCCTTCGTCGCACTGCTTGCGCTACTGCTCACTCGGCATTTCGGATCTTTCCTGCCCTGGACGCTGCACTTGCTATGGCGCTTTGTGCATTGTTGCCAATTGTTGGATTTCTACTTCCTTGGCTTGGACCCGCTGTTCAATTACTTTGCGTTTGGCGTGCTGTGGTTACTCGTCCTCTTGTCGAGCAGGTTCGTATTGCTTCTCTTCGTGCTAATCGTGTGCAGCCTGCGCCTGACCTTGAAGCATGGTACCCGCACCAGCCGTCTCGCACTTGACAGGGACTGTACAGAGGCTTTGGAGAAACGACGTTTCTCTGAAGCTTGGGCACTGGCGTACCGCTCGGCTGGACGGGGATAGAATCCCCGGAAACGCTGTGTCCGTCAGGTGGTCAGTTTTCGAGCTAGTTTGGAGGAGAAGGCTATGCGCTTGAAGATGCCTGCTCAGGATGGTTGGTTGGGTGCTTCTGAGGCGCACTATGACGCACTGCTTTCTGCTCGTATTGAGCCGCGTCCTTGGAGCCAGTCTGAATGGATGAGCCTCGCTCGCCGCGATCACGCTGAAATTAAAAAGCGAGTGGCTCGTGTCGATAATCGACGTTCTGTTCCTCCCTGGGGCATCCCCAACAAGCTGCTTCGCATGCTCCTCGACCCGTCTTCTGGTCGGACGCGGAGAGGCGCTGGACTGGCTTCTACCGCGTCGCCGCCTGAGACGCCCTTGGTTGAAATGGTGTTCTGCCTGCTTTCTGCGATTGTTCGTTGCAGAGAACATGTGCCGGCGCGTTGGCATTCGTCATGGCTTGTGGAGATTCCGCAAAAGGATGCCGCAGTAGGATAGGACACAGCTCGTGATCTGCATTTGTGTTGTACGTTATCTGGTGCATACATGGCTACTCTTTGGCATCGCGGGTCGCACGTGCTCAACCGGCCTGATGCTTCTGGTTACGCGCGTTTTCAATGCCAGGAAGAGGCTATGTGCATCTACACCTGTGTCGCGCACAGGTTAGGCATCACGGCGCTCTTCCTTGATAGGAAAAAGGCGTTCGGCTGCCCGCACTTTTTCGAGCTTGCGCAACACGCTCGACAGGCCTTCGCTGATAGGCCCTTTGAGTTGAAGGTGTTTCTCGATGAGCTTCGACATTAACTCGTTCGTGTTGACACGGCTGATGGGGGAAGCATTTGGTTAGCACTGGGATCTGGGGCCCGCATGGGCCAGCGTGCCGCCCGCATTGGCTTTGGGGCGTCGTCCACGGCAAAATCGACTTGTATTTAGCAAGCCTTGGTGACATGCGCATCCAAGCAACTTTTGTCTGTTCGGACGTCATCACCATACTGATGCTGGAACTTGCATGTTCGGGGACAATGCGAAGACGCCCCGTATTGCTCATAGTTTTCCGCCTTGTTTGCGATCAAGCTTGCTTGCCTTCCAACGGCTGTATGAGGCTGTGGTTGGTGTTGGTCCAGACATGCCTTCCATAGTGCAACATCGGGGTAGACTCGAAGCCGTCTATCATTCACTGGCCCTGGCTCTCGTGCTTCTTCTCGTCGTGCCCATGCTCCTGGTAGTGGTCTTCCTGGGCGTGTCGTGCCAGTTGCGCGTCATCTTGGCCGCTGGCGTAATCTCCGGGGCAGTTTCACCACCCTCCGCACTGAGAACTTGGAGAATGCCCACAGAAACTTATCTCGGCTCGACCGTTTCTGGGCCCACACCCGCAGAGAATTTGCTGTACCTGTTGTTCGCTCTATGGTTGTTGCGACGAAAATGTCTTGTGCTGTTGCTTACGTTGCTTCTCGCACCGACCTCGCTTTGATCGACAAGGTATGGAGCAATTTGGGGCGAAGAGCCATTATAGCGCGCCGTCCTAACCTCTCACATTGCCAAATGTTTGCGCCTTCTACTATTGAGGTTCGCCGGGAGTTAAAGTTCGGTTCTACTGAGTTGGAGCTTCGCGTGGAGCGCCTGAGATGGTACCTGTCCATGCAAGACCCCTGGGATGTTGACCCAGTGGATCTGCGCAGCATTTAGCCAAATTATTGGGCATGCGGCAGTGGGGAATGGGGGGAGGCTACTACCCGACGCCAATCCGTGGGCACGTCAAGTGTCGGAAGATTTTGGAAGCTATAGCTGTGCACGGTGATTCTGCCGAGGTCGCCGATGTCTGTGCGACTGAGCCTGCCAGTGTATTCTTCGACCCAGCGCTGGCCGAGCGTCTACAAGCAACTGATGTTCGGATGTTGCGATCTGCCATTCGTGCGGTTGCGATTCCGCCTCCGGGAGCGCAGATGTCAGGTGGTGGACCGTTTTCAGCGCCACCTTCCGCAGCGTCGATGGAAGAACCGATTTTTTTCTGCGATGTATTGAGTTCCAGTGGGGACAGGTGCGGCCGGGGGGTTGCTTCTATCGCTGCCTCAAAAGCCCCTCAACTTCAGAGTTCTTTGGAACGGCATGGTACTGTACCATCGGCATTTAAGGCGACTGCCACAAACCAGTGTTGCAAATGCCGTCACGTTTTTGTTTCTCGCGCGAATGCACGAGAACATCTCACGAGTTCTGTCCGCAGATTTTTCTGCACTGGGTCCAGAAGTGTTTGTTCAACGCGTTGTCGATATCCCTGATGGCTTCAGTTGTCCATCCTGCGGTGACGACGAGTTTGCTTGTCTCGATGATTTGCGTCGCCATCTACACCATTGCAATTTACGACTCTTCTTCCACAGCTTTCTGCCATGCATGATCGCACTGCTGCCCGTAAGGCGGCTGCGCGCGATCGCCCCGATGAGCCACGGAGAGCCGCGCGCACGCAGCGCCCCTGTGGGGGCGGGTCAGACCCCCAAGATGCGACGAAGGGGCCCGAAGATACTGCCAAGACACCAAGGAGAAGGCCGAGAGGCTTTCCAGGCAGGCCAGAACCACTCAAAGCGGTCCCAACATGTTTTCAAGATATCCCTCGGGTCTCCTCAAACATGTTGCATGTTCTGGCCTTCTCGGATCAAGATGGTCCCAAGAGTGCCTCGGAGGAGAGACCAAAAGAGTCAAATGCAGGCCCACAGAAACCCTCAGACGACCCCAGCCAGCCCCAATGGAACCGCAAGACGGTCGAAGACAGCTGCTGCTGCTGAGGTATGAGAAAACGCGTTTCACGGGCGTTTGCCTTGGGAACATTCGGCGGCGCGTTTCGAACTGGGGGGTGGGCCCCCTCCCCAACACTCGGCGCCGTCGATCAAAACCAGTGGGAGTCCCCTCCCCACCAAGCCCCCCCTCCCGAACCCCCCCCCTCCCAAGGGGAACGGCGGGGGGGTCAAACCCCCACCCCCCTCGGCGCTGGCGCCGGCGCTGGCGGCCGCCAGCAGCGCCGACGGCGGGGACGATGACCAGAGGCAGCCCCAGGGAGGCACCAACCCACCACACAACCACCACCACCACCACAGCCACCACCACTACCACAACAACCACCACCACCACAACTCACCATCACAACCACAAACCACCACCACAAAAACCCACCACCACTACCACCACCAATCTACCACACCACCACCACCACCACCGCCACAACCACCACCACCACCACCAGCACAACCCCCCGCCACCACCACAAATCACCACACCACCACCACCACTACCGCCACCACCGCCACCACCACCAGCACCACCTCCACGAACCACCGCCACCACCACAACCCACCACCACCACCACCACCACCACAAACCACCACCACACCACCACCACAGCCAACACAAACACCACCACCACAACTCACCATCACCACAACCACCACAACCACAAGAACACACCACCACTACCACCGCCACCAGAATCTACCAAACCACCCCCACCACAACAACCACCACTACCAGTAGCACAACCCACAACCACAACCACAAACCATCACACCACCGAAACCACCACCACCGCCACAACCACTACCAACAGCACCACCTCCACAAACCACCGCCATCACCACAAACCACCACCACCACCACCACCACCACCACCACACCACCACCAAACCACCAACACCACCACCACAACCCACCACCACCACCACAAACCACCACCACACCACCACCGAATCACCACCACCACCACCCACCACCACAACCACCCCCACCACAACAAACCACCACACCACCACCACCACCACCACCACAACCACCACCACCACCCACCACCACAACCACCACCACAACAACAAACCACCATTCCACCACCACCACCAAAACCACCACCACCGCCGCCACCACCACCACAACCCACCACCACCACCACCAACACCACCACCGTCGGCCTCGTCGACGCTCCCCGCCGCCGCCGCCCGCCGCCGCAGGCGGCGGCGCCGGCCCAGAAAAGGAAATTGTCGTCCCCGCCGCCGCCAGCCGCCGCCGACGCAAGCGCGGGCCCGAGGAGAGGGGAAGCAGGGGAGGGAGGGGGGAAAAGGGGAGGGGTTCGAACACCCCCCCCTCCGTCACGGGAGGGGAGGGGAAGGGGGGTTGAACCCCCCCCCCTCCATCTAGGGGGGGGGGCCCGGTTCCACCCCCTCCCCCTCTAAGCGACCACAGAACGCGCTCTTTCTGAGGTGAGGAGAGAAGAAGGCAGTCAACACAAGCATCTGCAGGCAAATATTGGGCCAGGATCAACAACACAGTGAGAGCATACTCACTGCCATCCTCAAAAAGAAGAGGTGAGGCAAAAACGTTTGAAACGTGTGGTCGTTCTGGAGAGGGAAGGGGCCGGCCCCCGAGCACAGTGCGCGGCAGGCCAAACACGAGGCAAGCCAGAGGTCTCCAGAACGGAGTGATAAAGATGATGATGTTAATCATGATGATGAATGATCTAGGTGATAATAATGCGGATGATGGTGAACGATGATGATGATAATAATGATGACGATGACGATCATGGTAGTGATGATGATACTGATGATGATGATAATGGTGGTGATGATGATGATGATGCTAATCATGCTGACGATGAAGATCATAAAGATAATGATGATAATGTTGATGCTGGCGATGGTGATGGTGATGGGGACGAATCTGACGATGACGATGACGACTACGATGATGATGAGGATGAATGATGGTAATGATGCTAAGCATGGTGACGATGGTGATTGATGATGATGATGGTGATGATGATGATGATGGCAATGATGGCAATGATGACGAAAATGATGATGATGATGATAATGATGATGATGATGGTGATGATGGTGATGGTGATGATGGTGGTGTTGATGGTGATGATTAGGACGCTGCCGAAAACGACGACGATGACGATGACGACGACGTTGATGATGATGGTGATGATGACAACGATAAGGATGCTGATAATGATGATGCTGGTGATGATGATGATGAAAATGGTGGTGTTGATGGTGATGGTGATGGCGATGGCGATGGCAATGGTGATGGTTGTTATGATGATGATGGTTATGGTGATAGCGATGGTGATTGAGATGATGCTGATGCTAATCATGATGACGATGATGTTGATTATGGCACTGATAATGATTATGATGGTGACGATTATGATGGCAATGATGATGATGGTGATGATGGTAATAAGAATGGTGATGGTGATGGTGACGATTATGACGACGACGACTACGACGACAGCAACGACGACGACGATGATGATGATGATGTTGGTGATGATGGTGCTGGTCATGGTGATGGTTATGGTGATCGTAATAGTAACGGCGATGGTGATGGTGATGGTGATAGCGATGTTGGTGTAGGATGATGACCGTGATGGCGATGGCGATCGTGATGGTGATGGTGATTATGATCATGATGGTGATGGTGATGGTGATTGTGATGGTGTTGGTGATGGTGATGATGACGATGGTGATGATGATGGTGGTGGTGATGATGATGGTAATGATGATGGTGATGATGGTGTGATGGTGATGACAACGACGACAATGGTGATGGTGATGGTGATTGTGATGGTGGTAATGAGAATGTTGATGATGACCGTGATGATGATGGTGACGATGTTGATGGTAAGCACAATGATCATGATGGTGGTGGTGGTGGCGATGATCATGGTGACGATGGAGATGAGATGATGATGGTGGTAACGATGATGATGATGGCGATGATGATGACGATGATGATGATGATGGCGGTGGTGGTGGTGATGGCGATGGTGATGATAAGCATCTGCCTTCGGGGCGCGCGAGACACCCGCCTGCTTTGAGAGGGCCACCGAGACCCGAGGGGGCACGAGCAGCGGCAGTCATACCTTTTTACTTCACGGGCAGCGCAGACAGTTGCACTGATCTCAAGCGCTGTGCACCAGCACCTTTTCAGGGCGCTGCTCAACAACATCGCAGAATTCTGATGCGCAGCTCCGCTCCGCAAGGCAAAGAAATAAAAGTGCGACAAGGGAGGCGGGCGGGGGCAACACGCGCTGCAGAGAGCAACATCGGCTGACGCAGGACGCGCGCGCACTAGCAGCATCTGCCTTCGGGGCGCGCGAGACACCTGCCTGCTTTGAGAGGGCCACCGAGACCCGAGGGAACACGATCAGCGGCAGCCAGACCTTTTTACTTCACGGGCAGCGCAGACAGTTGTACTGATCTCAAGCGCTGCGCACCAGCACCTTTTCAGGGTGCTGCTCAACAACATCACAGAATTCTGAAGCGCAGCTCCGCTCCACACGAGCAAACCGTTCTATCATGGAGGAGAAGGGGTGGTGGTGGGACTTCTCCCTGGATGCACACTCACTACAAAACTGCCGAAAAAAGAAGTGGCCTTCAGGCTCTTAAAACCACTAGCGAAAGCTTTGGCAAGGGCACGAGAAAAGCACTTTGGATATTCCTCGGCCACGCGGGTTTTAAACATTCCATTACTGCTCTTGCCCGTTAAAGAAACATGTGGTTTGTTAGTTCTGGAACACCTTCCCCTGCAGAGTTTACACCTACGGCCCAAGGATTCAACAGGCAAGTAGCTACACACTAGCCTAGTGGGCTTCATCCAAGGGGCTCCCCATTGACAGAAATCAGTTCGAATTCCCCGTGTAGTGCGACGCCGTCGTAAATGCAGCATCTGAGGCGCCTTCCAAATAAAGGATAAGTAGGGGTTCTCGATACAGATCGGGACCATGTGCAGAGACGCCACTGACGCGATGCTCATAGTGTTTTTTTTCATAGTAGTGTTTCCCATATCCATCTCCCAGCGCCCCCCCTCGTTTCGCAGGACGGGCAGCCCAAGAATGCGTTCACTGCTTCTTAGGGGCTGAGGGCCGCTGGGCCTGGTACGAGCGCGAGACCATGAAATGCACGGCGTGCCGAAGTGAATGCCTATGACAAAGCCTGACATGATCCAGCCTCTAACAGCTCACCAAAAATCTCTTACACATATCATGCCTCATGCCGAACCGAGTGTCGATAGCGATCGCCAGGAAGCCGAGCCGAGCCATCTCCCGGGAAACGCGAGCCGCTCCTGCAAAGATCTCGAGAAAGAAGGGCACAATCAACGTACGCGTAGGCCCGCTGGAGCCTGCAGCGGCGCGCCCGATCTCCGCAGGATCCTCGGCACAGCCTCCAAACACCTGGCGGCGAATTCTCATCTGGGTAGAACACCGATTTAGGAGCTCGATGATCCGCTCTCCTTTTTGATGTCTCCTCACACTGCTGTCTGATGACCACCTGCCGCGATGCTCGATCTCCGCGATCGTCTTGCGATCCGCCAGGACGTCGGCACTTGGCCCTGACTGACGGAGACGATGCATCATGAACTCGCCGATCGCCTTCCCGAGGCCGAACTCGCGGATGATCTGCGCCACGCTCTCGGCGAGGGCAAGCGATCCGATCCCGGGGCGAAGGTAGCAGAGGCGCGCCACCAAGACTGCCACGCCCTGCTGCAACCTCTCCTGCGCGATCAACTCGTTCGCCACCACAAAGCGCAGGCTCTCGGAAACTGGCAGCCAGGTCTTGCCTGGAGCAAGTCGGCGCAACGCCACGGAGCATGTCCGTGCCCGAAGGGGGGTTGCACACTTGCTTGCCCACGGAGGCGAAGGCCCAGGACAGCGCTGCCAGCACCCGCCCGCCCTCGCCCCCCTTCGCGCCCTCGAAGAATTCCTCGCTGAGGTGCTCCGCCTCCGCCGCGCCCAGGCACGCCGCGCTCATCTGGCCGAGGAAGCTGATGATGCGACCCTGCGCCCGGTCCAGATCCGCGCCCGCCACGTTCTGCGCGATCACCATCCCCGAGCGCCGCGCCAGCCCCGCAACCCGACGGAGGTGCGATCGCCTTGCCGGCGCTCGCACCATGACCGTCTCCAGCACCGTCCGACCTGGCAAGGCTCGCACAGCGCCGTGAGCATCCTGCCGTCGCCGAACTCGCCGACGCCCATGCTCTGGTGCCGTGGCCGGGGCCAGGCGCCGCCGCGGCTGGCCAGGATCCTCGGCTGGCGCCGCGGCCGGCGCGACCAAGGCCAGCCCTCCCGCTGGGGGGGGGGGGGGGGGCGGGTCGCGCCCGGCTGCAGCACCGGCGAGGCCGGCGCCTGGCGGGTCAGGAAACGCCCGGCGACGCCACTCCGAGAGAGCACTCTCTCCCCGCGCGCTGCCCCAGCGACGGCGGAACATGCCCTCAGCGTTCGTTGCGCCAGCTTGCCGCAACCCGCGGCGGGACGGCTCGTCAGCCACGTTCCTCTCGCTGGGCACCCATCGCAGACAGAGCTGGATGTCCCACAGCAGGAGGAGGGAGGCCAGCTGGCGGGCGACGCGGCACTGACCTGGCGCACTCGACCTTCCCTTTTCAGCCGAAAGCAGCGCACCCATGGAGTCCGTGAGAACGAGGACCCGCTTCTGGATGTACTCGCGAGTCTTTGCGACCCTCCTGGGGACTCCCACCAGGGCCCGACCTTCGAGACAGGTGATGTGCTCACTACGCTCCCAAGCCTTACTTCTGACCGTGTGCCACTTAGCGCGCAGCAAGCTAGTGTGAAGCCCAGGAACAGGAGGCACTCTTCGAAAGGAACCTTCAGGTGCCCCGGCGCCATCATCACCCCCTTATTCCAGTACTGCCCGTGGATCAGCACGACCTCCACCCAAGAAGCGCCACCGATCTGAATACCTGCTGGCCTCGCCCAACACCTCAGCGAGCGGCCGCGCCGCGCATATCCCAAGACCCCACGGCGACGCATCACACGTATAGGCCCTCGGCCCCCACGGCTTGGCAAGGTCGCACTCGAGCAACGGAAGCAACGCCTGAGCCCAGCGGAGTTCTCTCAGCACCGCGGGCCACAGCTTCGATGGGGCTATCGGGGTTCTTCTCTATGAATACATACACGGCACGAAAGCACGACAGCAACTCCCGACGCAGCATTGCCTGATGGGTGATGTGTCCCAAGAGCTTCCGAAGCGTCCCACCAGAACATCGACGGCGCCTCAGGTGGAACTCCAAAGCCATCCACACCCTCCATCTCCTTTCATGTCGCGGTATGATTCGACCATCTCCCGAGACGCTGAGCCCCAGTAGATCCCCCCCCGACTCCGACTACATCGACCTCGTGAGCCTCCAGACCGGCACTCCGAACAGCCTCCAGGGATCGCTGAGTGAGATCACGACAAACATCAGGGGAGCTCGAGAAGACGCCCACGTTGTCCACATATACCGACACACACCCTTTTTTTCAGATCACCAACTGGCCGATGATCATGTAGAAGATGAGAGCTTGCAAACGCCTGGCTCCAAATCCTCTCGTGCATTGTCTGGCACCAGTACAGCGCGTGGACCCAACCCATCGGCATGACAGTAAGTCGAGGTCGCACAATCCCTCCAGTGCTCGGAATGTCGGGGAGCAGCCGCTTCATCCACTTATCCTTGATGGGGGGCAGATGGGAAAATCTCCGCAACTCGGGGGGCGTTCCAAACTGAGAGCAAGCATCCTTTAGATCGCACGGACCTGAATACAGCTGCTCTCCGGCCTCGAGCCTTAATCTGGATAAAGCGCCCGACGTGGGCAGCTCGACATGGTCACTACTCGTGAAAAAGCAATTGGACTGCCGGCAATCGGCAATCAGGCGCTGGGCACCGCTCTTCTTGCGCACAGTAAAAAGCCCTACGCGAGCGTCACCTTCATCGCACATCCATTCAACAATGTTCCTGACACGCAGCATCTCAAGCACGCGTGCATATCGGCGCGCTGACCTGCGAAGACCAGGGCCATGATAAATATTCATCTTGCTCGCTTCGAAACTGCGCATGCCTACCGAGTTTGGCAGCGCATGCCCGCACATCCACGCCTGGACTTCCTCGCGACCTTTGGGGCCCAAAAGCTGACATATATCAGTTGGGGCCGTCCCTGCAGGCCTAAGCGACAGCAGAGACTCGCCCAGGGGAACTGCTGGCGAACTCTCACCAGAGTAGTCACACGCTGAACATCGGCGGGGGGGGCGCCCATCCTGCTGCAACGTTCCCGGAGGCGCCCCATGCTGCCCCCGCCCAGAGACGAAGCAGCACCCGCAGGACAGCACGGAGCACCACCCAGGTACATTTCTGTAAGGACGGAGGCGGCGTCGTGACTAAACCCATTCAACCACTGCTCGGACGAGACTGGAAGACTGCTCAGCCCAGGCGGCCGCCTAGTCGCGCAGATCGAGGAATCTGACCTCGATGCTTTTACCCGATGCTTTAGAAGTGTCCGAGGCTCCGCCGACGAAAACAGCCGACTCGACTTTGCGCCCGAATTCGCCGCTCCTGTGAGCGATGGATGGCCTGCACGCAGCGCTGGCCGCCGGACGAGGCCGTCTCCGACGGCCCCGCGTGTGCTCATTGCCCGCCGCCCCCACGGACACGACCACCTCCGTCTGGGGGCTGACGAAGGAGGGCTCTCTCTTCTCGAGCTTGCCTGGCTTGCTTCTGGACTGCGACTTCTTCTCTAACTCCTCACTCACGTGCCCGATGAGCATCGGGGCACAGCACGCCGTGGGATCGACGTGCTGCCGCCCGATCAGGTCCATCTCGTCATTCGTGATGACTGCCGACCCAGCGACGGAGGAAGAGGCGCCAGCGGTTCCGCCGCGCTTTCCCCCTCGAACCTTCTCTGCGTACTGGTACTCTATGGTCCGGAGCCGGTGTGCGATCTCCCTAATCACCACCAAGTCCGACAGGTCGAGCTGATCCACATCCGCCTTCCACTGCTCGACCTGGTTCCTCGCCACCTTCTCTATCAAGAGCACGTGCAGCCCAGCGCAAGCGATGCCGCGCTTCTCGGCAAACACCTCCAGCTGCCCTGGGCCCTCGTCACCGACCGAGAAGACGGCGTTCGACTCCGCGAACTGCCAGACCTCAGGTTCAGCTCCCGGCGGAGCCACTCCACGGCCAGCCGGTGTCACCAGATCCTGCGCCTCCTCAGTCAGCCCGCGCAGCGCGGCCTGTTCAGGTTCAGCACCAGCTCTGAAATTGTAGATGTGGGCACCCTGCTGGCTCGGTGGAATGCTGCCGTCTGTCTCGAAAGCCCGCACACCTGTGATATCGCCGTTGCTGGGGCCGTAGTCCTCCTCATACAGGTCCTGGTCGGGTGTATATATGATCCACTTTGTGTTCTCGGCATGCGCGAGCAGGATGCGAACGTGCAAGAGGTCATCATCATAGTGCACCAGCAACTCACGCCCCCGGGCCAACGACGATGACACCACCGCCAGCCACACTGCTCCTGCCAGCCCTGCTGCTGCCACTAGCTGCGCCATCGGTCAGGCTGACCACCCGCTTGGAACTCCGAACCGAGCAGCCACGACCACGGTGAGCTCCCACCACGAGGGCCGATGCGACGAAGCCGGCGTGCAGCACGAAGTTGAACTCGTTGCACGCCCTGCCGCTCGTCGGGCCTGCCAGCTGCTGGGAGACCAGGCGCTCGAGATTGGGGCACTCTCCACTTGCCTCGCCCGAGACGACGCAATGGCAGAACAAGGCGAACACGCTTCCTCCACCTCTGGTTCCGAAAAGAGATGGTACAATCCCGACAGACAATCACGTGTGAGTGTGTACGCAGCAGAAGCTCTACCTGCAAGTGTTTCCAGGGAGCCCCCCTTTGAGCAACACGCGCTGCAGAGAGCAACATCGGCTGACGCAAGACGTGCGCGCACTAGTATGCTACAAATAATAACCGTAGCCCCCCGCAGATATTGATAAGAGTGAGGGGGCGGCGGGGAAATCGGCAGTTTGCGAGACTCTGGAGAAGCCCGCCACAGGCGCCAAAGTTTCACAGATCATACAATGAGCCCGACGTAGGCGCCGATTTATTCGCTAAACCACTGTGGGTAGGTCGCGTGTGGGTAGCGGGTGGGTCGCAAATGGGTCGCGGGTGGGACGCGGGTGGGTCGCTGCTGGGTCGCGGGTGTAGAGGGCAAAAAATCCATCCCATAATATTCACCCTGACAAGCGAAGCCATTTAGTAAACTCACACAAGGAATGAATCGAACAGGGCAGGGCTGTTTAGTAAACGCACAGGGCCGTTTAGTAATGTCAATTTTCGGTTCCGGGTGGTTTCTCCTCCTTTGAGGGTGGGTCGCGGGGTGGGACGCGGGTGGGTCGCGGGGTGGGTCGCGGGTGGGCCGCGGGTAGGTCGCGGATGGGTCGCGGGGTGGGTCGCGGGTTGGTCGCGGGGAGGGTCGCGAGTGGGTCGCGGGTGAGTCGCGGGGTGTCGCGGGTGGGTCGCGGATTGGCTCGCGGGTGGGTCGCGGGGTGGGTCGCAGGGTGGGTCGCAGGGTGGGTCGCGGGGTAAGTCGCGGGGTGGGTCGCGGGTGGGTCGCGGGTGGGACGACGACAACAAACAACAACAACAACAACAACAACAACAACAACAACAACAACAACAACAACAACAACAACAACAACAACAACAATAATAATAACAACGACAACAACAACAACAGCAGCAAGAGGAACAGCAACAGCAACAACAACACACATTCCCAATTCAGCCACGCCCTTAGGGACAATGAATGACCGTTCGGCCCCCTCACTCGGATGATGATGATGATGATTATGATGATGATGGTGAGGATGATGACGACGACGACGACGACGACGACGATGATGATGATGATGATGATGATGATGATGATGATGATGGGGATGAGGATGAGGATGAGGATGATGATAAGGATGAGGATGAAGATGAGGATGAGGATGACGATGACGATGGCGATGGCGATGACGCTGAGACTGAGGAAGCGGAAGACGCGGATGATGAGGAGAAGAGGAGGAAACGAGGAGCAGGAGGAGCAGGGGAGCATGAGCACGAGGAGCAGGAAGAGCAGGAGGAGCAAGAGCAGGAGCAGGAGGAGCGCCATACACAAAATCTCCTCTCACCCCCTACGGTTCCTACGCTCACCCTCTACATACCCTGTCTCGGCCGCTGACAGGGCTGATGCTGGTCCACTGGTGTCCTCTCTCAACTTGCCGCGCCACTTTGGAGCCCCTTGGACACTCTAGGCATCGTGAGGGCTGCTCTGGGGGTCATCTGGGCCTCGCTGAAAATCATGGGACGCCGTGGGCCAGGGCCATCTCTGGCAACACTCCTCGACTGTTACGAAGCCTCATGAATAGGGCTGGAGTAAATGGAGCCGAAGGATCGCACCACAGCGCCGATGCACAGGCGATGCATCGGCGATGCATCGGCCGCGTGGTGGTGGATAAGATCGAACTCTGCATCGCGCCGCATCGCCGATGCATCGGCGATGCAGTACGACCCTCCAATTCCCAGGGTACGGCTTTTCATGCTGAATCGTTTTTAACGGAGGGCCCAGCAAGGCAAGGGTCCTGCACACCAATCAGGGCGACGAAATCTATACACGCCCACTGCTCCCTGGCCAGGCCCATCCTGAACCCAGCAGCGGTGTATACGCCACGCCCTCCTGGCTTGGCCAGGAAGGCTCACACAGCTCCTGTGCCCAGGAAGGGCCAAGCCAAGGGGGCAGTGAATATGTACATGATATCGGAGAAGATAAAACCCAAATCAGGGCTATAGGGCTATTGAGTTATAGGGCTATCGGGCGATAGAGCTATAGAGCTGTAGGGCTATAGGGCTATTGGGCTATAGGGCACCCCCGGGCACCCCCAAGCACCCCCGGGCACGCCCAGGCACCCGGGCACCCGGGCACCCGCGGGCACCCACGGGCACCCGGGCGTGCGTGCAGCGAAAATCGGCGGCAAACCTAACCTGACCTTATGAATATTGAGCTATAGGGCTATAGAGCTATAGGTCTATAGAGCTGTAGGGCTATAGGGCTATTGGGCTATAGGGCTATAGGGCTAATCCAAAAGCCCTAATAAAAAATTGAAATTTGACATTTCATTTTTCCCTACAAGGGCTGCTGCAGCCGTTGCGGAAAATCCTGCAACGGCTGTTGCAGCCATTGCAGGTTTTCTCCTCCTCTCCCTCCTCTGCCTCCTCTGCCTCCTCTGCCCCCTCTACCACCCCTGGCTCTGCCTCCTCAGGCTTTGGCTCCTCAGGGTTTGGCTCTGGCGTTGGCGGCCCTGGCGCTGGCTCATCTGGCGTTGGCGGCAATGGCGCTGGCGCTGCCTCGTCTGCGTGTGGCGGGGGTGCCCCCCCTGGCTGTAGCTCTGGCGGGGGTGCTTCTTTTGGGGGGTGGCAGAGGCGGAGCCGCCGTCCCTGGCTGCGGCGCTGCTGGCTCCGCTGGCTCAAGCGCAGCGGCAGCCGGCGCTTGCCGCGCCTCTCGCTCAGGGGCAGCTGCCCCTGATGGGCGCCAATCTGTCGGTCGGAGATGCATGGCAGGGGGGGGGGGGGGGGGCGATGCCAAACTGGGTCGCTGGCCAGTCTGCCCGGCACGGCCCATGCAAGCAGCGGTGCACCTTCAACAAACCCACGGGCACCTCGGCGCCGCCACTGCGGCGACAAATGTTTACCATCCCTGTCTTGCCGTACTGCGTCACGCGCGGAAAAGATTGCGTCTCGGGGTTCTTCGCCCACTCGGGCTCGAAGTTCTCCCCCGCGAACACGCCCACGCCGTGCCATCGCACACCTAGGCTGCGGCACGTGCACCCGAATGTGCCATCTGGCGGGCGCTCGGCAGGCATCGCTCGCGCAGGCCCCCTGCGCGCGCGCGCCGCCGCCCCTTGGAGCAGCCCTTTGATGCGAAAAGGGCGTCGCGAACGAACAAGCAGGAAGAGGCGCACTGCGGGGGGCAGGGGGGGGGGCAAGACCATTGGCTGCAGAGGAGCAGGCGGAGAAGCAAGCGACAAGCAAGGGGGGGGGGGGGGGGGGCGGGCGCAGGGGCTGCGTTTTCATCACTTTGTGAATGAGTCTCGCTGGCATTGGCGCCTGCGCCGCCGCGATTCGCCCATGAGAGCCCGAGCGCGGCCCCCACCGCAGGACAATGGTTACGGCTTTAGGCTGCAGGAAGTTTCTGCATCAACGCGGCCACGCGCGCTTCCAGGTAGGGCCTGCAGGCCCCCTTCTTCTGCAGATGACTGGCCCTGTGCCACGCGCAGGGAGGCTCGCCGCCGCCGCAAACTTGCAGCCACTTCGCGCGGGTGAAAGTGGCCAGCTGGCACACGACAACCTTCCCGCGCGAGCCCCCTGCGCGCGTGACCGTTCCCCCCCACGCGCCCTTGCATTCCTTGGTGGGGAACAGCCATCGGCGCGCGTAGCCAGCGTGCGCGGCGCCCTGGGCACTGACCACCTGGTCCACAGGAACTGGTGGACTGGCGGCTTTTGTCGGTGTCTGTAAGCCCGCGCTCTCTCCAGAGGGCAGGCTACCTTGCGAGTCCGCCCCGTTAGCGGCAGCCGCCGCTGCGGCGCATTCGTCGCCTGGGTTCTGAACCAGCGGGGCCCCCGCCAGATCGCACTCGGACCTGGGCCGCCCGAAGAGCCAGGGCACGTCCGTCTCGCGGATCCAGTACTCTTTCTTCTTGGACGAGGTCAGGCACACCTCCCTCTCGTCCGTCATATCGGAGAACTCGAGCGGGCACTTCTCACACACGGAACAGACAACGACGCGCCCCAGCACCGTTTGTTTCTTTTTCGCTGCCGCTACGGGATCTGCCGCCGCGGGATCGGGCAGGTCGGGCAGGGCGCCCATGGCGTCCACGGCGCCCTCTCCCGTCCTCGCCAGCCGCCACTGCGGCGCCCTCGGCTCGCGACTGGGCCCTGAACGCGCCCGCGATCTCCTTCCACACGCGCCCCTGCACAGAAGCCCCGTTTGAATTCCTGAGCGCGTTGCCGAGCGCATGGACTACCCGCGGCAGGCCCAGAGAGAAGTGGGCGAACTTCACGCGCCCTGCGACGGTAGAGATCGCCTCGGTCTCCAAGAGCGCGCGCGGCTCTGTCAACCGACCGCCCCAGACAGAGAATCGTTCGCCCAGCTGCACGGGTTCCCACTGGGGGGAAGCACGCGCGCTCTTCGACTGCCCCATGGACGCCACTGCGTCGCCCGCCGCGCAAACGGAGCCGAAGGGAACGAGCGTCTGCGCTGGAGCCGGTACGCTGCGGCGGCACCGCGCAGCATTGCTCTCCAGCTCCCCATCCTGCCACGCGGCGCTGCCCGTCACCCCTCCCTCCGGCCATGTCCCCGCACTGCTCGTCCGACATCCCCCCTCCCCCTCCTCCAACCCGCCCTCCTCTTCCTCCCCCTTTCTCCTCCTCCTCCTCTCTCCTCTTTCCTCCCTCCTCTTTCCTCTCTCCTCTTTCCTCTCTCCTCCCTCCTCCCTCCCCCCTTCTCCTCCTCTCTCCCCCCTCTCCCCCGCCTCCTCCCTCCAGCACCCTCGAAGACTCTGGCGGCTCCTCTCGGCGCCAGAAGGGGCCACCGGAGGCTTCGAGGGCGCTGGACGGGGGAGGCGGAGGAGAAGGGGAAGAAAGGAAGAGGAGGGAGGATGGAGGAGGGAGGAGATAGGAAAGAGGAGAGCGGGGGGCGCTTCCTCCACATCAGCACGCCCGCACCCCGCATTGTTCTCGCCGCCGCGCCTGCGCCCCCGTCCGCGTCGGAGCACGGGCGCCACTGCATGGGCGCCACTGCGTCCATAGGAGCATGGACGCCACTGCGTCCTCTGCTTCAGATGTCCTGGCGCCCATATTCGTCGAAAACGGTGTTGTGCTGCTGCGGCTGGCATCTTCGCGCTCGTTCTGGCCATCTTTGCGGCTTTCCTCCAGTCGGTCGGGGCCGCTTCCTTCTTCCTCTTCACATGCGTGTCTTCCATGATCAGTTCCTCGCCCGCCTGGAGATCCACCGCGTTGGTCGCCACTGGGATTCGGGCGCAGACGACCCGACCGCCGATGACTACGTTCACTTCCTTCGGCGCGAGCTCCACGTTAAAACGCGCTCGCCCCGCCTCTGCTTCAATGACGTTTCGCGTTCCAAGCTCTTCGGTCGTGAGCCTCGTCACGCTCCAGAAGGGGTGCATGGACTCCTTGCCCGCCCACGTCCACTCTCGTTGAGCGGGGTCCGTCTCCTCCACATCGTAGGACGTCTTGCTCTCGGGCGCGGCAAAGTCTGGATGCGTGTAGAACGAAGTCTTCGCAAGCTCTTCTGGGCTCTTGGCCCACACTTCCACGTGAACCTTGTCTGCGTGGCTGCTCGCATCCCACACTTTGTTCCGTTTCGGCACACATGGCCACAACGCGAGTTTACCGGCCGCCACTGCGGCTTTGGTGCGCACTTTCACTTTGTTGGTCGTTGCGCGGCGGCCCAGGGCCACAGGTAGATTCGATTCTGTGCCCTGTTCAACGCACGAACATAGCGCCAAGTGCTTCTCCCGTAGCACGTGCAGCACCGCTCCCATGTATGCGTCCTTCTTGCCCATGTCCCTGGCGGCTGCCTGGCCCAACCACTCCGTGACTGGCAGTGGCAACCACATCGCTGGCCTCTCCCCCTTCTTAACGGTGGCCTGTTCGTTCTCGGGGCGCCCAGTGATCGCGTTGAAAATGATCGCCACGGGCTGCACGGCGGGCCCGCCCCCCTTTTCCTGAACCGACGTTGCGGTTGTCTTTTCTTCGGGCGGCAGCGTTGCAAAGTCGAACCAATTCCAGTCCTCCTGTGCCTGGAAGGTTGCCATGAGCGCCGCAGCTCTTTCTGTCGGTAGGGCGTTCGCGCACGCCGCCTTGCACCCCTGCAAGAGCGCCTGGCGGGCCTTCGCCGTCGAGGGGTTGGCCCCCTTGACCACGACAGCCATAGCGCTGGCGCACTGGATGTTGATGTTGGTCAGAAACTGAACCACCGCCGAGGCCTTGTTGTCCAGGTGCTTCGCGATGTCGGTTCTCAGGGCCACGTGGCGCGCGTGGAGAACATCCTCCATGAGCCGCAACTGCGGCTCCAGGGTTCGTTGCTTCCACGCATATTCGGGCCTGATGCACCAGCCTGGCGCCCCCGTCTGTTTGGAAGCCTTCTTGGGCGGCAACCTGTAGGCCCGCATGATGATGGCCACCTTCACGCGGGGGAACTGCGTGCTCACCTCCCCCGCGAGGCCGAACGCAGGCAGGCGCAGCATTCTCGTAGCAGAATTGACGTACGTCTCGACGAAGTCGATGAGTTCCCGTATGTGAGGGCCTCCATCGGCGCCCAGGTTCAGGATGAAGTTGAAGAAGTCGCAGAAGGAGGGGTCGGAGGTGAAGCTCCCCAATCGGGCACCTGCCGCTTGCATCACGCTCTCGTAGGTGATTGTGTCGCTGCCGTCCGCCTTTGCGTTCTTGATCTCTGAGGAGAGTACTTTCATCGCCTCCAGCTCGCTGGGCCGATTGTGGAGATTAATGGCGGCTGTGGAGAACGCCTGTGGCCGATTAGTGGCCTGGGCTATGATGGAGCAGTTCTGTTCGCCAAGCATGACATCAGGGCCCAGCACCTCGTAGAGCATACCCTCCTTCACGAGTTTCTGCGCCACAAAATGTGGAGCCAAAAATGGGGCCATAAAATGTGAAACCAAGCGGGGTGAAATGTGTCACCACGAAGACCGCGTACGAAACTACCACATGTTTACTATATTTCTGGACGCTGAGAAGCAAACGAAAACGCGCATACGAGAAACACGAAAGTGCGCAAACGAACAACAAATCAAAACATAGTATAGAGAAAAGCTGTAAGATCTATTGAGAATGGAAAAGACAGACCGAGACAGAGAGGCAGAAACAGAGAGACAACGGTCCGATCTCAAAAAAAAACATACCTGTTTCGCATTCCGAAGGTTGGGAGGTGCAGAACCCCAGGAGCGCTGCAACGCCTGCTGCAGCCGTTGCAGAACCGCCAGGGGGGTGCGGTTAAAATTTGAAATTCAAATTTTTATTAGGGCTTTTGGATTATAGGGCACCCCCGGGCACCCCCAGGCACCCCCGGGCACGCCCGGGCACCCGGGCACCAGGGCACCCGGGCACCAGGGCACCCCCAGACACGCCCGGGCACCCGCGAGCACCCGGGCACCCGGGCACCCCCGGGCACCTCCGGGCACCCAGGCACCCCCGGGCACCCGGGCACCCGGGCGTGCCGCGAAAATCGGCGGCAAACCTAACTTAACCTTATGAATATTGAGCTATAGGGCTATAGAGCTATAGGTCTATAGAGTTGTAGGGCTATAGGGCTATTGGGCTATTAGGCTATAGGGCTATAGGGCTATAGGGCACCCCCGGGCACCCCCAGGCACCCCCGCACGCCTGGGCACCCGCCCCCGGGCACCCCCGGGCACCCGGGCACCCGGGCGTGCCGCGAAAATCGGCGACAAACCTAACCTAACCATATGAATCCGCTAGGACCCCTACAGAGGCAAGCTCTGATTGGGGAATAGATTTCGTCGCCCAGAGCCACCCTTCGCGGCGGCGGCGAGGGCAAAGCGACAGTCGAGCCCCGCGGCGTTCCCCCCCCGTCAGGGGGACCGCAGCCGCCCACCATCGGTACCGTTGCTGTCGCAGCCGTCGCCGCTGGGGCAGATGGCGCCGCCACCGCCGCCCCAGAGATCATGACGTCGCAATGTTTTTCGAAACGAGCGATTTCGTCCAGTTTCGGGCCCCAGGTCCCTCACGGATCGATCTGGCTCAAAAAGAGCCGCAGCAAAATCGGGTCCAGGGCTCCGGTCGAGTTTTTGGTTACGATGTTTCGGATTTTCGCTACGTCGAATCTCAGGGACAGGCAACGCCTCCGCCGTCGACGACGCCGGCGCTGGCGACGGCGGCGGCTGCGCTCGACTACACGCAAGTGCGCCTAAGCAAGAGAGGCCTTCGGTGCGCGGCGTAAGGGAGCGCACTCAGCGATCAGGGGGACCCCAGTAGGCTTGCGCGGCGCCCAGGGCCTTGATGATGAAGGGCAGCGACGCGATGAAGAGCTCCTCTCGCCCCTCCCATGGCACTGGCCATGGCCGAAGGCCCCAGGCGACGACGAAGACGACGACGACGACGCCACCGACGACGACGACAACGACGACGACTGCGACGACGGGGAGGACAAGGGCGAAGACGAGGAGGATGGCCTGGATGACGCGAGGACAGGCAACGACGATCACCTCCCGCTGAATTTCCAACGAGAAATTTGCATTCAGCTTCCTGAACTGTTTTCCTGATGGCCTGTCCCCACATCGCTCAACCTTGACTCTCGATCACCATCCAGGGGCAGCGGCAGTCAGAGGCATGATGAAATGGATCGATACAATATCACAAAATGTGCCAGCCGAAGAGAAAGAGAGAGAGAGGACGGGAAACATCAAGAAAGCGGTCCACCAAAGTGCTCGGAACATCCGGGTCCAAGTCATTTGGAAGAAATATAAGTGAGGGCGCAGATTGAGATACTACTACGAGATCCTTCTCTTGGAGACTCACGTCCGACCGTAACCTATAGCACAAGAAACTGTTCAAGGTACTGCAATCCAAGCGATACTGTTAGAAAGCGACCACCACAATGATTAGCATTTAAGATAGTTCAATACGCGCGGCGCGGCGCCACTGCGGGACCAACGCACACATAGTGTTAGCATGTCTGGGTGATGCCGACCATACGGCTCTTTTGCATGTCCTTAGGACGGCTCGCACCGCTGGTGTCCCAGAGCTGCCGCTGTGGGGTTCATTATGGCACTTCTGGGAGGATACCGCCTTGGCCAAGAGCCGATTGCGGACGAAAGCGAGCAATCCCATCCAACGCAGCAGGGGTGAGCTTCTACGGGGGGGAGAGGGAGGGGGAGGGGGAGGAAGAGGAGGAGGAGGAGGAAGAGGAGAAGGAGGAGAAGCAGGAGGAGGACGAAAGGAGGAGGAGGAGGAGGAGGAGGAGGTGGAGGTGGAGGAGGGGAAGGAGGCAGGAGGAGGGAGGAAGAGGAAGGAACAGGAGGAGGACACTTTCCTTGCCTTGGCCTTGATGATGCAGTAGTGGTCGCCAGTCGCGCTCGTCGGAGCTTTGGATTTGGCCACATCCATGCTGACGAAGCCGCATGTAGGCATGCGAAGCCAGAAACGACCGAAACCAACGGGCCTAAAGCCAGAGCAGCAGCCGTCCGAACCGAACCGACGGTGCGCAGAGGGGCGCCAAGCAGCCCAGCCGAGCCGAACCGCGGACACCCTTGGAGATGAGGGGAAACGATCGGGGGGACAGGCTCAACGGAGGAAAATCGACCTGAAATCGGCGATGCATCGCCGATGGGTCGGCAGTACTCAGGCCCCCCGTTGGCAAATCTGCACGGTCCTGGACGGGGTGGGCTATCGGGCCCCTTTCGGCGATGGGTCGGCGGCTGGGGGTCGATGCACCCCCCTGAGCCTGTCCCCTCCTGACGTCGCTCCTGAAACTAGAGGGCGGTCGAGCTCCATATGACCACGGCGCACCTCGCCGTCGCTCAACGGGAGATGGCGCGGCCGTAAGGCGTCGCGGGCAGCGACCTTGCTGGCGGAGCAGACTGCCTGCCGAAGGCGCAATACACTCGAGTTCAATCCAAGTCCTGCCATGAGGAGTTTCCATGTTGAGCCTCAGTCGCGCCGATGCGCACGAAGAGCACCACGATAAACCTGACAGAAAGACCTGACGAGCATGGAGTCTCTTCCGAAACCACACCCAAAATGGAAGCAGTCACAGGGGCCTTCGGTGGAGCCCCCTGTGGGGCTACGAAACGTGTGCGGGGTGTGCCAAAATGAAGCGCGTGAGGGGTGCGCCGAGATTGACCAAGGCAGGAAGAAGAGGAGAAAAAGGAGGAGGAGGAGGAGGAGGAGCAGCAGCAAGAGGAGGAGGAGGAGGAGGAGGAGGAGGAGGAGGGAGGAGAGTAGAGTAGAGTAGAGTAGAGGGGAGGAGAGAGGAGAGGAGAGGAGAGGAGAGGAGAGGAGAGGAGAGGAGAGGAGAGGAGAGGAGAGGAGAGGAGAGGAGAGGAGAGGGAGGAGGGGGAGAGAAGAGGAGGAGGAGGAGACGCACGGCGCTGCGGATTCAAAACAAGGACCCAACACACAGGAGGGTTGGGGAAAAAACAAGACGCAACAAGAGGGCTCCAAGAGCGCCCGCAAGAGAGCCCCGAAAGGCAAACATCAGTGATAGTCCGTACGTGTTAAAAAAAAGGTTGTACCATTCCAATGTTGGGGGGTCCGACGCCCTAACACTGCCCAAGAGGCCCCCAAGATCGCCTGAAGACGGTCCGAGAGACCAACAAGAGAGCCCCAGAATGGCCCAAGGGAGCCCCGAGACGGACCAACAAGCCACCAAGACGGCCAAAAAGGGCCCCACAGCTTCCCCAAGAGGGGCTCAGGAAAGGGACACCGAATTAACATTTCGAGCCCTCCGCCCCTAGAGGACCCCCGAGATCGCCAGCAGGCGCCCAAGAGGCACCCAAGATGAGGCCCCCGCGAGGCATCCCGAGAAACCCAGATTTGCATCCAAGAGGCCTCTGACCCACAGCCCAGGCACGGTGGCGAACTTGGCCCAGGGCCACTAGATTTACACTCTCCAAGACCGCCAGCACGCCCCCAGGAGACCCCAAAAGACTCAAATCATGCTTCCGAGATACCCCCGAGATGCCTTCCAAGAGACACCAACAAACCTCCGAGAGTCCGCGGCCTTTCTGGGGCCTCCCTCCTGATACCCCATCCAAGGTCTGTGGAACCGGCCGTAAGGACTCTCCAATATGATTACCCTTCTGCTGCCACATATGCGCAATTCGGTACGCGCAGACGCTTGCTCTGCGCTGAATCGTCCCAAAGCTCCTCTACTCAGCATTCTAACGCGCGCGCGAAGTCTCAAGACACCATTTCCCTCGACACGTCACCCCTTCCGTTCCTCCTTCTCTCCCTCCTCCTCCGCCTCCTGCTGAGCAGCGTGCGCATGGTGCACACGCGGCGGACGGGCTCAGGAGGTTCGTGAGCGTAAACATATGTTTTACTGTGGATGTGTGCTGCATCAATCGCGGTGCACTGGCCGATGCCGCGTCGTGTGCTCCCCACCCGAAACATGGGGAAAGAGGTGGCTTCAACGCGGGCAGGTGCTGCATCGGAGTATGTGGGTCGCGGTTGAGATGTTCAAAGTTCAACCTTGATTTGTGCAACTTTGCGCACACGCGCGCGTCTGATCGCGCGCGTGTGCCACGTCGGGTTACAAGCATGTCCGGCTAGTCCACTAACCCAGCTGTTCCGCAATGCAGGAGTAAGAGAAGTACGAGGGGAGGATAAGGAGAAGCAGAAGTGGGAGCACAGGCAACATAGGAAAATGAAAGAAAGTGGAGTGCTACCCCCATCTCCTGCGCCATGACCAGGTACGGGGCGGCCTTCACGATGTAGGGCCTCGGAGGGTAGCACACGGCCTCTCATGCACGGCGCTGCTTGGGGCAAGCGACTGATGCTCGGTGCTGCTGACGCTGATGCACAGGGGTGACATTTTTTCAACATCCAGGCCAGTTTGGTCTCTATCAGGTCAAAGCACCGGCGGCGCTGCTGATGCATGGGGCCTTGGTGCACGGGGCCTGACTGTCATGGTGAGCACGGCAAGCACACATTACCTAGCGCACAAACTTCGGACGTCTGGACGGTTTCCTCAACGCCGCCGCATCCTCTCTCCACACGCCCACCCCCGGCGCCCGAAGCGCGCCCTGAGGTGGGGAGGGGCGAAAACTCAGCCCGAAGGTGCGGGGAGGGGGATCTGGCGCCAGACGAAAAGCCGCACGCCGCGCGCGCGCGGGAGAGATGGGAGGAGCAGGAGCGGCAACAGCAGAAGGGAGGGAGGGAGAGAGGCGGGGAGGGAGGGGGGGAGGGAGAGGGGGGGAGGGAGGGAGGGGGGAAGGGAGGGAGAGAGGGAGGGAGGGAGGGAGGGAGGAGGAGAGAGGAGGACGACGACGACCACCACCACCACCACCACCACCACCATCACCACGAAAACGAGGGGCAGCAGCAGCGGGAGGGAGAGAGGGGGAGTTGCCTGGGATTTTGCCGGATTGGCGCTCGAGCCCAAATGGCCACGAGCGGCAGGGCATTGAATCGCAACAGACACTAGGACGACCCCTGGCCCCCTCCCTCATAGAATTTCACAGCCTATGTTACATTCGCCCTTCGGCAGATCCCAACATTTTCCCTGCCTGCTCTACCCCCGCCCGCCCCCCATGCGGACGCCACGAGCTGTGCACACGAGTACTTTTCTCATGTGCGAACGACGACGCTGCACGGGCGGGTCTTGACACGTCAACCACGCCAAATTGACCCGCCCAGGCGGCGCCGTGCTGCGCGAGAAGAATCTAAGCACGAAGCCCCCGAAGCCTGGACGGCACCGTTCGCACAGGATGAAGCGCATGGCTGGCCGAAGGGACGCCCTCCCGCGCGCGCCTGCGAACTCGGGAATATGGTGGCATCGCGTGGGCCAGCCTGGCCCCGGTGCGGCCAGAGAGCCCGACAACTACCGAGCCGATCTTTCCCCTGAACGTTGCTCACGGGCTTCGTTGACCTTCGCATTGTGCCGCAGTCCGGCTCCCGGACGCCCTCCGAATGTTCTGGGCCCGGCGTCGGGCGTGCACTCCTGACCCAGGTGCGGCCTGAAGCCCGGCTTGAGGTCGCCAGGCACGGGTGACCCTAGGGCTGGTACCTCCCTGGACATTGCCCCCGGGCGTCGTTGACCACCATAACGCGCACTACCTCAAATCCTTTCGTCACAAGCTACCCGTCTGGTGCTCGAGCCGGCCAGATGCGTCCCGCCGAAGCCCGTGGATAGTGGACTGGGCCGGGACGTCACAGTGCGCCCGCACCAGTCGCATCTGAAGGCGGGGCCCCGCGGCCCAGGCGTTGCTGGGCGTTGCCTTGGGGGATGGCCACCTGGCCGGTACTCCGCCCAGGTTTTGCACCCAGGCCTGGTTGACCGCGACGCGCTTCCCACCTCCAGCCCGCGCTGCGACCCCTATCTGCCGTTTGTGGCCGGGCAGTCAGCCATGACATCGTTGGCATTGTCGGCCACATGGCGGGTCCGGGAGGGGCGGGTGGCCAGGGCAGGCAAGCGTCTTGGCTGCAGGGCCCGCCGAAAGACGAGGAGCTGCCTCCGTCTGAATCAAGGGACGGATGGACGTGGCAACCGGCATAGCTGCAGCCCGCGGCCCGTAACATGTTGGGAACACCAAGGCTCGACCCATCGGCCTTTTTCGCTCGGGCCGCCCAGGAGGCGGAGGGAGGGGAAGGGGGGGAGGGGAGGGGAAGGAAGGGGAGGAAGGAAAGGGGAGAAGCGAAAACGATGAAATGGGACGGAATAGAAGCCAACGTTTTCCGAAGCGCTTAACCATGTTCAGATCTTGCCCCGTGCCATCCCTATGATGATACAGACGATGATGGTGATGACTATGAATAGATAATTGGTCTGCACGCGCACGATGATAGGACGTGCCTGATCGCGGGTGAAACTGTTGCCGCCTACTGCGCCGCCGGCGGTGGGGAAGAAAGATCTTACATTCGTGGTACCCACGCCACCCACACCGAGTTCCACGATGGCGCAGCCACCCGCGGTGCGGCGAGGAGAAATGCGGGCACAGCGCTAGGCGGGACAACGGCCAATCTACTCAAGGCGTCTGCCGTGGTATTGCCCTCCTTCGGCTGATGGTGGCAGTCGAAGATCAGGGGCCACTTCGCCTGCCTCCACGCGATCTCGCGAGCAATCATTAACATCTGTCTACGTCCTCGCAGAGAAAGAGCGTTATGCAGTGCGGCGATGTTTTCACCAAGCAAGAAGAGGACCTCGTTCTGGGCCATGTCCTTCCATGTGATCAACGCCAACAGCAGCGTAAGGAACTCCCAGCAGCTCTGCCAGCGGGAGCCCCCGACGACAGCACCAAGCATAGAGAGCGCTTCCCTGCCCCAGTGATCGCCATGTACTTTATTGCCGTCCACGAAGACCGCGCCGCCGCCTCACGCGGAGGCGTCGAACTCAACGCGGTAGCGGCGCTGACCCAAACGCTCGAGGCCAGGCGCGTCGCGGACGAGGCGCTGCAACGGGAACAGCACGCCTTGAGGCGAATGATCCGGGGCCTCCTGGGCCACCAAGGCGTTGAACCACCCGGCTGCCGCGTAGAAGCGCTGCGCCGCCACTCGCGCGGGGGGGGCCTCCGAGCGCCCGGGAGTGATCGCCTGGAGCGCGCCCCTCCCAAGGCGGCCCAGAACGCGCCGGCGAATGGCGTCGCTGCTGGCACAACCTGCGCAACGCGCGCTGAACGTCCGCACAGTACACGAGCGCCTTTCTAGCGCAGCTGATCCACGGCGGCGGAGGAAGGGCTGGAGGGCTTCGGCCACCGCCTCAACGAAGTCCGCTGCCAAGCCCATGGCCGCCACGCCGTTGCGGGGAACGAAAGATATGCCAAACCAGTCGCGCAATGAGATCGACCGGCTGGCGGACTGCTCAAACGGAACCGCAACCAGACAACCTTTTGGGCCATGCTGGATTGTTTCCTGAACGGGCCACCAACGCAAGATCAAATCTTCATCTTCCTGACACCGCTCTGGCGCCCCACTCTCCACCATTGCGGGGTCGCCCAAGTAGAGCTGGAGCGCTGCGGCCCCCGGCGGGCACGAAGCGCAAGCCGCCCGGGCCGCACAGCTGCCAAAACAACTGAAGACCAGTGGGTTGTCCTTGCCACCGAAGCCCAGCACGTTCCAGACGATGAACGTTGAAGAAACAAGGGCGTCCAGAAGTTGCACTTCAGCACAATTGAAACGCCGCCCCTCTGGATGCAGCGCCACCATCATAACGCGAAAGAAAAATCTAGGACGAGGGCTGCCACCTGCTCGCCCGGCACGCCGGCGAGGGCGGCGAGATCGCGAGCGCAGTGAACGCCACGAGGCAAAACGGCCCGCTCGGGAGCGGGGCCGAGCGCGTTGACGCCTGCAGCCTTGAGGTCTTGGACGACGCGATGTTTCCAACCGCCACTCCTCCGCGGCGCCCCACGGACGTTTCTGAGCGGGGCTGGGAACGCCCGCCCGCGCACGCGCTCCGCCTCTCGTCGTGAACCGAAGCGGGCGCCGAACCCCTTCGCCAAGTAGTCGCGCGCAGAGTAAGGCGCCGGCGGGGGCGATTTTCCGCGCGCGTCGCTGAAGGACGGGCGGTTGCCGGAGTACGCCTGCGACAAGAACTCCTCGTCGATGGTCTTCCCCGCTCTCGCCTCCCGCAATGGGAGAAGCCCTCCCGGATCCATGGCGCGGGCAATCCCCGCGGGGTCCCCATGACGGAGCCACTCGACCAAAGGGCGGCCTGGATCACGGGCGCGTTCGACGACCGCCTCCACGATGCAGCGGCGAATCTTGGCGTGGCGGCGGCATTCGTCAGCTGCCTCGCAAGAACCCCGGCGCCCAGGCGATCCGCGCGCGCACTAGCTGCACGGCCAGGTCGCGCGGCGCAGCTTTGGCTGGCGCGGAACCGCAAGCAGCCGCCAGGTTGGAGAGCTCGCTGTCGGTGGCCCTCGCAGCTACCAGCGCTCCGCAGATGGGCTCAAGGCCCGCCTGCAGCTCTGGCCAGGCCGCGACGACCGCGGCCGGATTCCGCACCCCAGCTAAGCAGCTGGCGTCCTCCTGGGCGCGGAACTCGGAAGCCGATCCCGCTTCGCCGCGGCGGCCTGTCGGTGGTCGGACCCGCAGCCGACCTGCGTCGACGGGGCCAGCCGGAGACAGACGCAAACGACGGAGCAACTCGCGGTGAACGTCGCCCGGCCATGCTGCAGCGACGCCGGCGCGGGCAGACGGACGGCCAGCCACCCGGTCGGCGGCCCGCATGCCCAACGCTCACGCGTTCCCGGGCCCAGGCGGGCGCTGACTGAACCCCGTCGACGCTGGGGGCCTTGAGCAGATAGGCTCGGCGACGCCAGAGGGCAACAGCGGAGCCGGACACGTCTCCGGAGGCCAACTCCGCAGCAGCATGCATCAAAAATCCGATCGCGAAGTCCGCTTTCAAGAAGATCTTCGGCCGGCGGCAACGACCAAAAATACGACCGCGCCGCGCTCGCGATTATGACCCATGCTTGGCAGCGTTCTGCGGCCCACGCGACGACATCTAGCACCCCCAGGGCCACGCCGTTTTCATCGACGCCGGCTTGGAAACGCGGCTCGAAACCCAACGGTTGTCAATCTGACCGGACTCGCGCCCGCGCGTTCCTGTCGCGAGCCCGCGAAAACGCGGAGCCCGGCGGCTCTGTGCAAACGACCAGATGCATCCGGCCTGGCGGCGCAACAACACGCGGGCCCATGCAGAGCGCCTCCGCGACCTTCGGGTTCAGGAGGCACAACGGACCGACAGCGACGCCCAGGGAGCGCGCGGCGGCGCCTGGCAACAGACGCGGGAGCTCCGTGGACAACGACGCAGAAACGTCCGACAATTCGAACAGCACTACTCGCAAACTGGCCCCGCGGGGGCGCTGGCACAGACTCGACAGCCGTGCCCGTAGCTCCCGCACCTGCGAAAGATGACGTAGAACACGGGGCCGAAGCGCAGGTTGGCGCGGCAGACCCGGCGCAACGGCCGCCCCCCCAGAGCCTCGACGCCCGGCCCGGGGAAGCCACAGAGGCAGCCCCCGCTGGGCCGGCTGGCACGGCGGGCACGACAGGGCACCTCGCGACAGGCCGGCCACCAAGCGGCCGGCTGAAGCCGCCGGCGACGACAGCGGAAAATCATGTAAAGCAAAATGGACAGTCAGGAGCCCTTCATGTCGTTCATGATGCCCCTTTCCCTCGTCTCCCACGCCCTCCCCTCGCCGCTCCCCGACCTCCTCCTTGACCATCGCAGGCGCGCAAGCAAGCGCAGTGGAAGGCGGAGTCAAAGAGGAAAGTTCAGAGGTTGGCAAAATGACCTACTTAGGAGGAGGGCGAAGCCTTTCGGATAAGTGTCGATCTGACGCCTGGTTGCGCCAGCTGGGTCCACGGAGAAGCGCGCGGGCCATGGCCTGGTGGCCCGCGCATGCGGGCTGCGCGGTGCACGACGTCCGTGGCTGATCTGATCTCCTTTTGCCTTGCCTCCGGGAGCAGCACAGGGGAGGCTGGGCATGTCCTTGCGGCGATGGTCTGCGCAGGATAGAGCGAGGGAAGGAGAGAGCGCAGGGAAGGGGGGAGGGGGGGAGGGGGGGGGGAGGGAGAGGGGGAGGGAGCAAGCTAGGTGCGCTCGCGTCATATCTGACGTCCTACCCCTCCCTCCCATCCCTTACCATGGCGCTGATTTTCTCTATCCGCGGACGCGTGTCGTAGCGGACCTGTGGCTCCGCGCGCGCGTGCGTAGTGGGTGGTGGTGCACGTGCGTGCGTGCGTGCGTGTGTGCGTGGTTGTCGTGGTGTGGTGTGGTGGTGGTGGTGGTGGTGGTGGTGGTGGTGGTGGTGGTGGTGGTGGTGCTGGTGGTGGTGGTGGTGCTGTGGTGGTGGTGGTGGTGCTGGTGTGGTGGTGTTGGTACTGGTGCTGGTGCTGGTGGTGGTGTGGTGGTGGTGTGGTGGTGGTGGTGGTGGTGGCGGGGGCGGCGGTGGTGGCGGGCGGATGGGCGCGCGAGAAAAAGGCCAGGGGGGGGGGGGGTTTCTGCGGCCCCAAAAATCAACGAATCGACACCGGATGTGTAATCACCTCCAACGTTTTTGCCGGGGATCATTTTCTAGATTTGGGGCTTCTTAAAAAGGATCGAAAACGTCGGCGCTGCAGCGGGAGCACGTTTTGGAACAACGAGAGGCGCAGAAATTGGGCCAGCGCTGCAGCGGGAGCACGATTCGGAACGAGCGGGAGCGCGGAAATGAGGCCAGCGCTGCAGCGGGAACACGATTCGGAAGGAGCGGGAGCCCGAAAATTAGGCCAGCGCCTCAGCGAGAGCAGCATTTTAGAAAAAAACACAAGCGAAAACCCAACTCCGGGGAATCCTGTGTGTAAAAAAACAGTACGCGGGGGGGTGCCGAACATCTTCCGGACGCCATCAGGGGAAGTGGGAGAGTAGTATTCATATTGTGCAATTGTGGAGGGAGGGGGGGAGGGAGGGGGAGGAAGGGAGGGAGGGAGGGAGGGGGAGGGAGGGGGAGGGAGGGAGAGAGGAGGGAGAGAGGGAGAGAGGGAGAGAGAGAGAGAGAGAGAAAAAAAAAAAAAAAAAAAAAAAAAAGAGAGAGAGAGAGAGAGAAGAAAAGAGAGAGAGAGAGAAAGAGAAGGAGAAAGAGAGAAAGATAGAGAGAGAGAGAGAGAGAGAAAAAAAAAAAAAAACAAAAAAAAAAAAAAAAAAAAAAAAAAAAAAAAAAAAAAAGAGAGAGAGAAGAGAGAAAAAAAAAAAAAAAAAAAAAAAAAAAAAAAAAAAAAAAAAAAAAAAAAAAAAAAAAAAAAAAAAAAAAAAAAAAGAGGGAGAGAGAGAGAGAGAGAGAGAGAGAGAGAGAGACGGCCAGCATCCCAACTGATGTCCACGCCACACGCCCCATGCAATTCTGTGCGCAAGCGGCCCACTCCCGCGCATCACAGGTGGTGCTCGGGGGTTGCGTCGGGCTCGGGGCGCCACGCCCCCGCGCTGCCGATGTGCTCGGCATCCCCCAAGCCGCCCTGCCGATTGGCAGCGTCAAATCGCCAGGCTCAGTTCGGCCCGCGTCGCCAGTAGAGGGGCCAAAGAAGTGCCGCCGGCTGCGGGGGAAGCAGAAGCCCGGGATCCCCCCATGAGGTTCCGGCGGCAGCGTCTGCCAGACGAGCCCAGGAGCGTCTCGTGGTAGCAAATCGACCCCCCCCCCCCCTCCATCCTGCACTGCATCTTCTTCCCTCCCGTCCACTTTCGTACGCTTGCACGCAATGCGGCCATTCTGGCCCTCGCTGCGCGACCCGCCCGCCGCCCGTTGGATCGACAGCCCCAGGGGGAGTTTGGGCTCGATGGGGTTCCCTTGCCGCGACGCTGGGGGGCCCTCTGCCTGGGGGGCTGGACAGGGATCCCGCCCTGATGCTGGGGCAAAGCATCTAGGCATGGATTGACCTACTTAGGAGGAGGGCGAAGCCTTCTGGATAAGTGTCGATCTGACGCCTGATTGCGCCAGCGTGGTCTACAGAGAAGCGCGCAGGCCATGGCCTGGCGGCCCGCGCACGCGGGCTGCGCGGTGCACGACATCCGTGGCTGATCTCATATCCTTTCGCCTTGCCTCTGGGGGCAGCACAGGGGAGGCTGGGCATGTCCTTGCGGTGATGGTCTGCGCAGGATAGAGCGAGGGAGGGAGGGAGCGCGCGTGGGGAGGGGGAGAGAGGGGCAGAGAGAGAGAGAGAGAGAGAAAAAAAAAAGAGAGAGAGAGAGAGAGAGAGAGAGAGAGAGAGAGAGAGAGAGAGAGAGAGAGAGAGACGGCCGGCATCCCAACTGATGTTCGCGCCACGCGCCTCATGCAATTCTTTGCGCAAGCGGCCCACTCCCGCGCATCACAGCTGGTGCTCGGGGGTTGTGTCGGGCTCGGGGTGCCACGCCCCCGCGCTGCTGATGTGCTTGGCATCCCCCAAACAGTGCCTGCATATTTTTACCTTCCCTCCCGCCCAACTGCGGGCCCCTCACCACACTGCGCTCGTTCTTGATTCACCCGGCCGCCCTCCCGCCCAACTGCGAGCGGGCCACGTACTCGTTCGGTCCCCTGCTCCCGAGGCACGTCGCCAGCACGGAGCAAGGGGGCCCCCTTGCCGCGACGCTGGGGGGCTTCCCTGCCTGGAGGGCTGGACAGAGATCTCCCCCTGATGCTGGGGCAAAGCATCTAGGCATGGATTTGATGATTATGTGGCCGCGCCCGCGCTGGCACTAGGCGCACTGGCGCGCCTGCTTTTGGCGGCAGGAGATGCTGGGGATCAGCCGCGCGAGCCCTTGCCGCGCCCCTTGCCCGCCGGTCGCTCGGGGCGCCACCCCGTCGGTCCGTTGGAAGCCGGGCAGTTGTCGTCGGCAGAGCGGCGGCTGCCAAGGCACCACTCGCAGCCGTGCGCCCTCGCCGCGGGGCCGTCCGGGCGCCTGCAGCTTGTCTCAATCATTGTTCTGCGCTCGCTGTCAAATGACCTTCTGCTCCTTCCCGGGCGCGGGGCTTGCAGGCGGCCCGCCGGGCGGGGGCTCTGCGCCCGGCCCCAGGGCCCACGGCCGCCTGGCCCCCGGCCCCTGGCCAACGACCTCGAAGGCCGCGGTGGGCCCCTCGAGAACCGAGGACGCCGCCGCCGCGCTGGAAGAACCCCCCCAGGCCCGCGAGGCACAGCAGCTCGAGGTGCATCTTCCACCACTCGCTGTCCAAGCCGGACCCGCAGGCCCCATGCGTCAGGACGGCCTCCCACAGCCGCTGCGGGTGAAAGTCACCGCGTGAAGTCTGGCGCTTGCCCATGCGCTCGATGCGAGCCCTGACCTGATTCCAGCGTGGCCGACCGCGACGTAGATCAAACCCCAATGCTGTGGTAGAGCAAGAAAGGGGCGCCGCGCGCCCTCTTCGAAGTCGTCGAGGGGCCCTGCCCTCGAGATCTTGAGAATCAAAGCTGCCGTCCTGTAGACGCGCCAACCCTTCCTCCAAGTCTCGAAATCGCTGGGCCCGACAACCTTGCGCCGCGACCAGCTGTCCCCGACGCGCACCTCGGCGTTGAAATGGAGGAGCTGCTGCAGCCTGCGCCCGAACGAGAGTCCGCCACTGCCCGGGATCGCCGGCTCGGCCATGACGGTGCATCCGAATCGATCGGAGATCGACGATCGCGATCGGCAGGCCTAAATCGAACCGACGCATGGGATTTTGCTGGATTGGCGCTCGAGCCCAAATTGCCACGAGCGGTACGGCATGATATTGAAGCGCAACAGATATTAGGGCGACCCCTGGCCCCTCCCCCATAGCATTGTAGAGCATATGCCACATTCGCCCTTCGACCTATCCCTACATATCCCACCAGCCCTGCGAGCGGAGTTGGTCCAGGGCGCCGCCGGGCCCACATCCCATCCCCCGCTCTACCAGCCACCAACCAGAAACCACGAGCCGCCCCCCCCCCCCCCCCCCGCCCCCCCACCCCTGTCAGAAATGCGTCGGCCCAAGCTTGCCGGGGGGCGAAAGGGCGCGCGAGATGATCGGCTGTCACCCTTCCCCCAGCCCCCCCCCCCGGGGCGCCAAAACCGGCTGAGAGAGCGGGGGGCGCGAGTTCCGCGACGCACCAGCCTCAAGACCGCGATGAGACTGTTTCAAGGAGCCACGGAGTCTCCCGAGGACGCCTCCGAGAGCCCAACCTTCGCCCAACACCATCGGGGCATCAATGGCGCGCGCCTTCTCACCCTGTCTCTCCCTAGGGGCCCCCGAGGCCTCAGAGTGGCCCGAGGTCGCCCAAGAGAGCCCCGAGAGGTGCCCGCGAGGGCTCCAAGGCGACCCCCCGAGCGCCTGAGAACGCCGCATCAGCGCCCCAAGAGGGCCTCCAGCGGCGACGTCTAGGGCCCGGACGGAGGGGCCCCCAAGACGGCCGCGAAAGGGCCCCCAAGGACGCCAAGAGGACCCTGACATTTTCTCATCCAAACAACGCCAATCATGAGCCGCTTGCAGATCAATTCAGTCCTGTCTCTTCTGATTTTACGCCGCGCCTGCCGTCGTAAAAGCCTGTCCAGCCAGGGCGCGCCTGAAGGCGAAACTGCCCGTCCGTCCATATGGGCCAACTGCCTCCGAGAACAGACGGGATGCGCCCAGCGGATCTCGGCCTCGTGACCCTCGTGGTGGGATATATTCTGGATATTGCACATGGCCGTCTCGCCGAACTCGCAGATGGCTCCTTCGTAGGCGCGACATTTCAAGCGCTGGCACGGGGAGAGGCCAACCTCCTTGACTGGGTATCGCGATAGGATCCATCCCGAGCGTCAAATCATCCAGCCCATGGTCCAGAGGTTCAGCGCGAGTTTGGCGCTGTACCGAGACTCGATCGATGCCCCGCAAAGTGCGGGGCATGCCCTCGACCATCTTGTTGGCGTTCTCGATCGCCCTCTTGCTTTCGGGGTCTCGCCTGGGCCCACTGCGGTGCACGGCCCGGACTAGCGCCTGGATGGCGGGCTCGCCATCGGCACCGAGAGCAACACGGTCGAGGCCCAACATGCGCATCGCCGCTGTCGTCACAATCTGCAGGTCCCTTCGCTGTCATTTGCGCGCGACCCCGCCCCCACAGTACGGCGCTAGCGAAAGCGCGGCCTGCTTTAAGGCCGCGGGACGTGCCAGCCGCGAAGCGGTTGAGGCGGGCCCTCAGGAGACGATGACGATGATGGCGGCAGCGGTGCAGCCCCCCCCCATTTTGCTGCTGCGCTGGCCGCGCGCTCCTCCCGCCGGCGGTGACACGCCAGGCGGGTCCCTCCTTCCGCCACGCGAAGCGGGCCTCGCCGCCGGTGCCGTAGGACACCGAGGCAAAGCCCAGGGTGGGTGGGCAAAAGAGGGCCCCTTTGGGCCCTGGGAGGGCTTTGAGCCCCGAAGGCTTGAGCGGGAGAGAGGGAAAGGGAAGGGCAAGCAGAGGCAGGAGCAGGGAGAGAAGAAACCCAAGCCGACTGGGGAGGGCGGGGTCCAACCGTTTAGGACAAACAACTAAGACCCCGCCCCCACAGTACGGCGCTAGCGAAAGCGCGGCCTGCTTTAAGGCCGCGGGACGTGCCAGCCGCGAAGCGGTTGAGGCGGGCCCTCAGGAGACGATGACGATGATGGCGGCAGCGGTGCAGCCCCCCCCATTTTGCTGCTGCGCTGGCCGCGCGCTCCTCCCGCCGGCGGTGACACGCCAGGCGGGTCCCTCCTTCCGCCACGCGAAGCGGGCCTCGCCGCCTTTGTTCTATAATACGGGTGCTGCTGCCAGTGCCCCCGCACACTGGCCGCCTGGCGGGTTCTACGCGCCGGCGCGCTGTGTGGGCGCCCTGATGGGCGTCGCCAAAACTGGGTGCCAGGCGCTGTGTTGCCGGCACCGTCTAGGCACTGAGTCACGCATCGCCTGGCGTGTGCGCCGGCGTGCGTGTGAGGGCCCGACTGGCCCTCTGTCTGCCGACTGCCGCCAGGCAACTGATGCCGGCGTGCGCGGCTGTCCTCCGTGAGGCTAGGCTTTGGGCTCGCGCCGGTACCTTGATTGCCGGCGGAGCCCGACCTCGGGCTGAGGCCCGAGGGTGTCGTCGCTGGCGCTTGGCGCGGGCCGGCACTTGGCGCCCCCGTCTGCGCCGCGGCCTCCAGATCTCCCGGCCCCCCGCCTTCACAAGTGCCCAAAGTGCACGGGGCGGGCAGGGTCCGGCCCCTGACAGAGGGGGTTCCCCGGGCCGGCGCTGGGGCGCGGGCCCGCGCCTGCGCATGAATTCGAGCGCTGCGGCCACCCGGGCCGTCAGACTGCCAGCTACTGTAGCACAGCTGGCGCCAGTATGCCCGGCACGCCCAGGCTTGGCATGGAGAGCCGGCGTGCCAGGCGGGTTCCAGCGTGATCCTCGTCCAGGGCTGCAAGGGGACCCACAGTATCCCAGGCACTAGTGGGGCCCTGACGGACGGACCTGCACGCATGCTTTTGCCGTGAGGTATTAGCCAGTGCTGAAGGCACGGGCGGGTGTACCCTGCGAGCGCGCGGCTACTCGCCGGCGGGGCAGGTGGCTGGTGGCTGCGCCCAAGCACGCACGGCGTGAAGCCGGCGGCTTGGGTTGGGCGCACGCCAGGTGCGTAAGCACCGGCGGCGCCCGCTGCGGCCTCTCATGGGCTCTCGCGCCTGGCGCTCTCGGCGCCGGCGGCAGCTCTGCTGGGGGCGCTGTCCTTCGCCGGGTTGGTCAACGAGGAGTTGTCCCTGGCCATCTTGCCGGAGATGCCCTTCATCGGCTCGTGCGACCCCCACAGGTAGCCGTGGAACGCGTCTGACTGCCAGCGCCCGAATCGGCGCACTCTGGAGAGGTCCTCGGTCACGTGGTACATTGCAGTTGCCCCGCCGATCCTCAGGGAGCGGCTGCCGATCTCTTCCCTGGAGAGGCCGGCGGCCAGCCCCGCGACCGTCAGGAAGTGCTGCACCTCTGCCCTGCGGATCGGTGTACCTGACGCCCAGCGGAAAAGGGGCAGCCGTTCCTCGGTGCCCTTTATCCGCTGAGGATGGTGAGCCTGGAGCCGCTCCATCGCCGCGATCGGGCAGAGCGATGTGCCGGCGCGGTAGTGGTTCCTCACCGTCCCGACGTTGAGCTGGTCCGTCTTGCTGCCCTTGATGTAAATCACCATCTGGTCGGCGTCCTGGAAGCTTGCCACGCGCCTCCCCTCCTTCTTGGGCTCCACGTCCTCCCCGTGCAGCACGCGCTCGAAGGACCACGAGCGCCCGTCCTGGAGGAGGTACTCTGAGGCCCTCAGGAGGAAGAAAAACGCTGTCACGATGGCCGCCCAGATGACCACGGCATCCTCCTCTGGGAGCTTGGCCTCCTGCTGGAGAAAGCCGCGGAGCCATTCGAGCATGGCTGGCGTGACGGGCTTCTTCCGCTTGGTCTCGGGCCCCTGCCAGCGCTTCAGCCCTGCCAGCGTGCTCCAGAGGCGGCCTCTGTGGAGCACGGGTTCCGAATAGCCAGCCACCAGGTGGGCGTAGCGCACCGCGAAGAGCTTCTGCTTGATGGTCCCCTCGGTCCTCCCGACGACCCGCGCTAAGGACGGCGAAGTTGATGAGCGCTTCTTCATCGGCCAGGCGCTCCTCGCGATCACGTCCTGGGAGCCAAGGGCTGAGCCCCTGCGCCTGGCGCACGGCAACCCAGAGCCGCCATCCCCCCTCGTAACCTGCCCTTGTGCCTTCACTGAGTTTCTGCAGCATGGCCTCCATCTTCTGCTGCGCGAACCAGCCGGCGTAGTTGGCTCCGCCAGGCTCAGCGCGGCCGGCGGGGGCGAGCTCCTTCCCGGGGTAGTTGGTCTTCCGAGCCACGCCCAGCGCTTGCGGTCTCACCAGGTCGGTGGCTGGCATCTCTTTGGCACGCCGG
The DNA here is from genome assembly GCA_963575745.1 of Prorocentrum cordatum. Classification (NCBI taxonomy): domain Eukaryota; class Dinophyceae; order Prorocentrales; family Prorocentraceae; genus Prorocentrum; species Prorocentrum cordatum. The sequence continues at coordinate 1,213,226 of CAUYUJ010021615.1, forward strand.
GGGCTCTTTTTGCGAGGACTTTTCGAGCGTGTCACACTTTTATCCAGCTTGACCTTCTCGGCGGCTGGGGCCCCGCGGGGTCCGATGAGCGTGTCCTCGTCGATCATCTTGAAGCGGACTGCCTGGGCGCGCCGGCGGTTCTTGTGCATCTCGTCGGTGAGCGCTCCTCCGGCCCTCACCTCGTCCTCTGCTGCCAGTGCCAAGGCGGGCTGATCCGGTGCCTGGGCCCAGGCGCGGAACCAGCGCTTGGTGGCCTCCCACGCAGCTTGCTCCTCTGGGTCATGGCACACCCCGGCCCGCTGCGTGCTGGTGCTGTCGAGAGCCTCTGTCACCGCGGTCAGCACTGCCTCCGCGGTCCTCGGCGGGAGCGCCCTGGCGGCGCCCTTGAGGAGTTCGTCCTCGGTGAAGCCCTGGGCTCGCAAGTGGGTCCACTCGTCGTTGGTCCCTCCCTGCACTCGCCAAACCTCTTGGGGCGTCAGGGCGCGGACCGTGCCTCCGCCCCCTCCGGTGACACGGAGGAGCGTCGCCCCGGGTCCTTGGAGCTCCGCTCCAGGCCAGCGGATTGTGCCCACCGGCCCCTCCTCGCTGTAGATCAGGTGCTTCGCTCCATCCTTCTTGAGGTGCCCGACCGGCTTGAGGAGGAGGGGGTCGCTGGTGGACTGGATGCGGGGGTCCCATGACACCTCGCCTTGTTGGTCGAGCCACAGGTGGTCCTTTCCCTTGTCCAGGAGGGGCTTGACGCTGGCAGCTCGGGAGCAGGCCGGCGGCATGCTAATGCACGCCAGGCCCACCCCCGCTTTCCGACGCCCGCCCACGAGCACCCGCCTGGTCCGCGTCGCGGCGTCCCCGTGGTGCGTGCAGACCACCTCGAACTTCGAGACCATGTAGCCCAGCTGCTTAAGTGCCTTCTCGAACCTGGCTGTGTCGACCCCGGTCGGGGCGTCCACGACCACCACTTCAGGGCTCTCCTGAGTTGCTGCGACGAGGAAAGCCTCCATCTCTCGGCCCTTGGGGTCCAGGGACAGCGACGCCATGAGCCATCCCACCTTCTGGTTCTCCTCGGGCTCCGATCCCCCGAGGCGCTTGAAGGCCTTCGCGTACGGGTTGATGAGGCCCCCCACTTCTCGACCCAGCTTCCCGCGGAGCGGGAGAGCTCTCGGCAGTCCATGTCCTCGCTGAAGTGCTCGGTGTCGAAGGGCAGCCTCAGCCACGGGGCCCGTCTCTCCAGGGAGCCTGAGAAGGCGCTCCTTGGCGTCCTCCAGTATCTGGCCCCAGGCTGCGGGAGGCTCTAGGCGCGTCCACCCTGAGGTGGCCAGCGTGTCGTGAACCTTCTTGACCTCTTCGCGGGTAAGCCAGTCGGCCACTTCATTATGGTAGGTCCTCACGAAGAACGAGACGATGCGGCATCCGTGCATGGCTTCGATCCTTTCCACCAGACGTATCAGGTGGCGGGCCAGGGCGTTCTTGGGGCTTCTCTTGGTGAGCCAGGCCTTCACATTCTGGTTGTCCGTGACGTAAAATACCAACTCGCCTTCCCACTTCGAGCCTTGCTTCGTGGCCAGCGCGACCACCGCCAGCAGCTCGACCACCGCTATGATCCAGCCTTCCTCGCCACTCTCGCCTCTGACCGCGTGACTCAGGGCCTCGAGCATTGGTCCGGCGTCCGTTGCCATGTACTCCGGCGTCGGAGCGGCATCCCCTGCAGTCGCGCTCCCCCAGTCGATGGCACCGATCGAGGAGGTGGTAGCATCTCCGCCCGTCCACCTTGTGGTACGTGCTGTCCCTGGCAAGGCGAGGCGTTCGCGCACCGACAGGGCCTGCGTGAAGCTGGCCTGGAAGGTCGTGCTCCAGGCCTCCGGGACGTCGAAGAGCATCCTCAGAAACCCCACTGACGCGTCCCACTCCTCCCAGGCGAGCTCGACTTCCTCAGGCGTACCCTTCGGTTCTGCCCAGCTCGTCCCGCTGCTGAGGAGTCGGTCCAGTGCGGGGAGCTCGGGGCGGAGCGCTGGCTGTGCTGACGCCCAGAACTGGGCACAGCCTCGCAGCTCTTGGGCGACCTTCAGCGGGACCCGCCTGGATCCTCTGAGCTCCGGGAGGGCGAGCAGGTACTGAGCTTTGATGCATTTGGGTTCTGGGAGCCGGACCACCTTCGTGTCGAAGTTCATGTGGAGGCCCCAGATCAACTGCTCTGCCGCGAACTCCCCCTCGACGTCCAGTTTCTCCTCGTTAACTGCGCCCGGGCCCCAGACTCGCTTCATGGCCCCGTCGAGCTCCTCGGCCGAGGGCCAGGGTCGGAGGCCCACCAGCGGCTCGAGGACGACCCCGTCGTCCATGAGCCACTTGGAGGCGTACCTGGCGGTATCGTTGATCCTGGGCGCCGGCGGCTTCCTCCTCTCGTGCTCGCTCTTGGCCGCCCAGGCGAACGCCATGTACTCGCCCGGGCTGCCGGCCCAGCCGAAGACCAGCACGCCGTGGATCAGGATAACTCGCCCCGGCACCCCGACCTCCTTGCCCGGGAGCGTCGTCCCGAACTCTGGCACGGCAGCTGGCTCCAGGTGGTGCCACTTGAAGGCCCTGGCCTCGTCGCGCTTCGCCACCACCTGCTGGACGCCCGGGTGCCTCGCCCCCCACCAGAGGCTGAGCCTCGCAAGCCCCCTGTGGAGGGGCTGCTTCGCTGGCGGGTGCTGCTCCTTCGGGGAGAAGGCGTTGGCCGCCCGCATGTCGTGGATCGGCCGGCCCTCTTTCGAGATGGTCCGATCCGGCAACATTTTGGGGACCCTCCCGCTGGGCGACTCGACCAGTGCCGAGGCGGCGAGCACGTCCTCGACCTCGTCCGAGGCCCAGAGGACAACGCCGTAGCGGCTGTCCTTCCAGGCCTTCTCGAACATCTCCAGCGCGTGGTCCACCGCCGAGGAGTGCGACTTGGCCTGCGTGCGCGTCCGCTCCTCCGTGCGTCGCACGGGTACTCCCCCGGTGGCCATAGCCCGGAGGTAGGCGGCGTGGTGCGGGTCCAAGGACTTCTGCACGTCTTCTTGAAGTACTCCGCCCAGCGGGTTCCCATGGACCTCCTCCCGCGCGTGCTTCAGCAACTCGGCAGCCCTCTCGATGCTGCCGGCGAGGCGGAGGAGTGAGTTGCCCCGCTTCACGACCTCTGGCACCTTCTCGGGCTGGAAGGTGGGGTGGTCCGCGCACCACTTGACGTAGTCGCGCGCCTCCTCCTGTGCCCTCCCACCGCTCGGCGCCGCCGGCGCCTCCCCCAAAGGGGGTCCCCCACAGCGGCCTCCCCGCGGAGGGGATGGCCAAGGGGGCGGCATCATCGGCGGCATCCCCGGCGGCCGGGCGAGTTGCCCAGGGAGAAGCGGGCGCCACCCTGGAGGTCTCACCAGGGGCCTGACTGCGTGATCTGGGGGCACGAGCGGCCTGGCTGGATCATCTTGGCGGGGTCTGGGCTGCGATGGCTCTCCCTTGGAGGTGGCGCGCAGCTGGGCACCCAGTGATCTCGGCTTGGGCCTGAGTGTGAGCTTCTCTCCGGACGTCCCTGCGCTGCCGGCGTCGGCCCCCCCAGTAGGGGGGTCTCCGCTGGAGGTCGTCGACCTGCCTGCGGCACGCCTGGCTGCTTCCACGACTGTCATGGCCGAGCGGCTTCTCCTCGTTGGTGCGGCCTTCTGGGGGATCGTGGCGGGGAGTCTGCTCTTCCGATGCTGGGCTGGGTCTGAGGGGGTCTCCAGTCCCTCGGGCGGTGGAGGTGCACTCGGCGGTGGCTCTGCGCCTGCGGCGGGGGCGGGGCCTCCACTGCCGCTGGCCCCAGGAGAGCTCTGGAAAGTCTCCTCCCTGCTCCGCCTGGCCGCCTCCGCTTGCCCGGGCCAGAGGCTCAGGGGATCTGGATCCTCTGGGAGGGGGGGGTCTATTCCCTCCTCGGTCCTCGCGTACGGCTTCTCCACCACCTCGTCTTCCGAGCTCTCGTCGGAGTCCTCGTCGTCGCTCGTGGGTTCCTCCTCCGCCTTCTCGTACACGATTCTCTGGCGCTTCTTTGCGGGGGTGTCGTCCAGCTCCCCTGCTTTCACCATCTTGCGGGTCAGCTTCTCGAGGATGTCAACGTACTCGCTCGCGATCTCGCCTTGCTCCTCGTAGGGGGTGCCGGTCCAGCTCCGCGGTAGGTCCTCGAACATGGAGCTGATGCCCTCGATCAGGAGCTCCCGCGCTCTCCTCCTCCGATCAGGTCCCGTGGGATCGTCAGCTGGAACCCCGAGCAGGTTATTCAAGATGCACTCCGCTTCGTGGCACTTGTTCTCCCCATCCAGGATGGCTGAGGGCAGCGGGGTCTCGTCCTCCCAGGCTGGATCGAGAGGGGTGGCCGCGCCCTGCCCGCTGGGGGGTTCTGAGCTGGCCCGGCGGGGATGCCCGGCTTGCGCTTGCTCTGCTCCGCGCTTGCCGGCATCCCTCGCACGACGGGCCCGACGGCGCTCCTTAGCCTCTGCCAGCTGTATTTGCAGCTCCTTGATGCGCTTCTCCTCCTCTTCCAGGACACCTACCTCGGCGGCCTTGGCGGCTTCGAGCTTCCTCCTTATGCTCTCCAGCTTGATGCTGTCGGCTGAGCTGCCTCCGCTGCTGGACCCTCCAGCGGGCGCCTCGCGGCTTTGTCTCTGGAGGGCTTGGGCGGCAGCCTGCTGGAAACGCCTCCCTCCTGAGTGCGGCGGGGGGGCCCGCATGTTCCAGACAGCGCCAAGCTCTGGGCTGCCAAAGCCCTGGGAGCTGACGCGGTCGGCGATCCTCAGCGTGACGCTGCGGTGGGACGCGGGGGTGGCCTCGCTGCGGTGCCACGGCGCCTCCTCACGCTCCTCGTCCGCGGCCCTCTTGATCCAGCGCGGCGCCCAGGCTGCCCAATTCTCGATGTCCTCTTTCCCGATCCACAAGATCAGGCGTTCCCCGGGCTCGACACGATCGTCGTCTTCTACGGGAGGTCCCTCGGCTCCTGCGGTGTCCCCCTCGTCGGTGTAGACGAACAGGCGAAGCTCCTCGGGGCTGAGGACGTCGTCGCGCAGCCATCTGCAGGTTATGAGGACGCTCTGGAGCTCGTGCGCGTACATGGGGGCCCCCGGGATTGGTATCCATCGGTCCCCACGCTGTGGAAGGATCACCTTGACTGGCTCATCGGCTTGCTGCTCGGCTTGCCTGGACTTCTTGACCCTCCTGGGCGGCTCCTTCTCTTCCTCTTCCTCCTCTCCTTCTCCTTCGTCTCCCCCAGGTTCGTCGTCTCCGCCATCTCCTCCAGGGCCCGGTGGTGGTGCTCCTCGGTCGGGATCCCTCTTTCTCGCCTTGTTGCGTTTCCACCCTCCTCTCTTCTTGCCTCTGTTCGCGCATTGCCATCCTCTGAGCTCAGCTGGATGGTCCTCCTCCGCCTCCTTCTCCGTGACTGGCCCGTCCTGGAAGCGAAAAGGAGGGGGGGGTTCCGCCAGGTGAACCCCGTCACCGGCTCCCGCCGCCATCATGTCTCCGGCCCTCGTCGTGACGATGGGCTCAAGCTTCTTCAGGAGCTTCGCGGGGGGGGCCCCCGCTCCCGCAGCCTTGACGACCTCGGCCCAGGCAGCGCACAGCCTCGTCGGGTACTGGCCGGCGTAGCGGGTGCGACGAAGTCCACGCTGACCGACCTGGAAGCCGAGGGTGCTCAACTCCTCCCGCAGTGCTGTGGCCAGTGGGGGGGCTCCGCTGAGGACGCGCCCGCCACCGTGCAGGCACGGGGGCGACCGGTGTGAGATCTTGGCCACGAAATTGTCGGCCCGATCACGTCCGTAGTACAAGGCCACGGCGCCCTCCGGGAGGTCCTCGAAGGCCTTCCCGGTGCGTGGTTCGACCCGGCTCCAGTGGAAGTTCACGGGCCCCAGCTTGCCGACGAGGTCGTTCAGCGGGCGCAGCAGCTCGGGTCCGAGCTGTGGGGTTTCCAGGGTCTTGGTATCTGCGGCGAGACCCTGAGCCTGCACGCCTGCCAGGGCTAATCGATTGGTCAGGCTCAGGATGTCCTTCTGCTCGGGCTGACTGAGCGAGAGCTTGGAGGAGTTGTAGTGGTCGATCTGGGCCTGGGTCAGGTCGTAGGGGAGAGGCCCTTCCAGGGCGACGTGTTCGTGCTGGTTGGTGCAGCGCCTCGCCAGAGAGAGCGCCCAGGGGTAGAGGCCCTTCGAGACCATCCAGAACGTCAGCTTGCGGTGCCGTTTCGCAGGCTCCTCTGGGGGCCCTAGCCCCCACTCGCACATGGCGACGGAGATAATCCGTGCTCCTGTGCGCTTCTGCAGCTGCCCGATCCTGGCCCTGTCCCAGATCTTCGGGTAGCGTCCGTCGCTGGCCGTGTTCTCGAGCATCCACTCTCGATCGTTGGCGTCGAGGCGCTCGCAGAGGTCGGCGGCAAAATCGGTCATGATGTTGCTGTCGATCTCCGCCTGGACCGTCCCGTCGCCGTCCGGGTGCTCAAACGTGCGGGTCCCGCCGTTCTTGAGGCACCAGGCTGAGTGGGTCGTGCACGGGGGGGCCAACTGGTAGACGTTCGCCTCGTCGGGGCCTGGCGCTGCCCCAGCGTCGAGGAGGAGCCTCTCTCGCACTTGGGGGTCGAGGATGTCGTGCTCCTCCTGGGGCCCGGTCTGGGCCAGGGGGTCCTGGAAATACTCGACTGACGGAGCCGTCTGGAGCCCAGCTTCTCGCATCGCCTTGGTCCAGTTCCCTGTCCCTGCGAAGATCTCGCGAGTGCGGATGCCCCACGCGAAGGCGGGTGTGCGCAGGAGCGGTGCGAGGCCGGAGAAGTCCTCCTCCTCGAGCTCCTGGTTCCCGACGGCGCCCTCACGCGTTGGGAGCTGAGCCTGCTGCATACGTTTGCAGCGCATGCAGGGCGGGGGCCGGCTCGGGATCACGGGCCCCGCGACCTCCTCTGACTCCAGGTACATCTCCCAGCCGACTGTGAGTAGCTCGCGGACGGGTTTCCCAGCTAGCGTCCAGGTCTTGAGGATCTCCCCAAATGCCCGGCCTCGCTTGTTGGGACTCTGGCCGCCGATGACCGGTGGCCTGAGCACCCGCATATGCCCTCGGTGGATCATGACGTGGACCTCCCTCTCGCTGGTCTGCGTCGGCAGGACGGAGTCGATCTCGAGCTGGTTCCAGTGGTTGATCCTCCAGACCCGGACGGTGGTCGTGTTGAGGGCACTCAGGGGGAAGACCGAGATGCACCTGAAGTCCTTGTCGTGGTGCGGGTGCTGGACATCATGGCAGTGCATCCGGAGCTCGGCTTCACGTGGTGAGACGAAGGGAGGTGCGCCCCCCAATGCGGCGGAGGCGGTGGTGGCTCCATCCCACAACTCGCGGCGGAGCTGAGCAGCCAGGGCCTTCACGGCCGGCGCGTCAGGCTCCTTATCCCCCCAAAGCAGGGCGGCCGCGATGTGGAGCACCAGACACTGCCTGAGCTCTGCGTCGCCTTCCTTGAGGCCGAGCCGGGTTCTCATCTCTTCGTCGGGCTGAAGCTCGTCCTGGAAGTCGAGATAGTCCCATTCTTGGTCTTGCACCGTGAGCTTCCCGCGGCCAACTCCAGCCTCCTCGTCCCAGGAGGCTCCTCCAATGCTGAGGTCCTGAGTGCTGCTCCTCCCCGCCTTTGATCCCAGCCTGTCGAGGGCCCGACCGGCTTCCTCGGCGAGGGTTGGCCCCCCGTCCCGAGTCGCCTCCAGCAGTACTTCCTCCAAGCTCAGGGAGATGCCCTCTGAGCTGGCGCGTGCGAGCCTGGCCAGGGCGTGTGAATGCAGGTAGTCGCTGATGTCGCCCAGCGTCGCGATGGTCCCGCTCTCCAGGATCTTCTCAATGATGTTCCATCTTTCGAGAGCAGCGGGATGAGTCGTATCACTGGTCCCCTCCACCGCGGGCGCGTTGGCGTGGGCGTCCAGCAACCAGTCCTCTTCGGGGCCCTGGACGGCTTGCCTGAGCTCCTCCTCGAGGGCGGTGGTCTGAATCTCGTCGAAGGCAGCTGGGGGGGACCAAACAGCCGGCGAGCCTCCCGCTCGGCTGCCCCCCGCAGGGGCCCCGGGACCTTCTCCGGCGCCCCCCCCAGCCCTTTTGCTGTCTGCTTCGGCCTTGGCCTGGGCCCTGAGCTGAGCCACCCGCCCGTCGACCGAGGCGGGGTCGACCTTAGCGCCAGACTTCAGGCCGCCGCGCCTGATGAGCTGCGCCTGCACGGTCCAGTCCAGGCTGCCAAGCCCCTTGATGGCCTCGTGGGAGTGGGCGCAAGTCCCTGCCGCCTTGGGGCAGCCAGCCCATGTGCAGGCGCCCCAGCAGATGACCTTCCCGTTCTTGTCCCGGGGGGCATGCTTAACTGAGCGCCCGATCTCGCTGGATGTCAGCGCCTTCCCTGCTGGGTACGCCCGGGCGGCGGGCCGCTTCTTAGCAGCAGCCTTCTTGACGGCGGCCCCTGCCTTTCCAGTGCCTGGGCCAGCTCCGGTGGGCGCCTCCTGGTCTGCTGGGGTGTGTTCGTCGGCCTTCCCAGCCTTGGGGGTCCTCGAGGGGCCGGCGTGGAGGTTCTGATGAAGGAACCTCTGCAGCCGCCGGGCCTGGCGAGGGACGCACACCACCTGGCAGTACCCGTCCGGTGCGTCGAGGTCGTACACGTTCGGGAAGGTCAGCCACGCACTCCCAGACGGTCCTGTAGGGGCGAGGGCGATGGTTTTGATGTCCTCCCGGCGCGGGTTGGTGAGCCCCAGGATGCGGCACACCTCCCTTCGCTTTTCCCGAAGCTGCTCGCACCAGGTTGCAGCAAGCTCCTCCCAAAGGCTGTACACATAGTCTGCTGGGAAGGCCACGTCGTCCTCCTCGTAGGCAAGGCGGAGGGTCTCCAGGGCTCGGCGTCGCTCGGGCTCGTGCATCCGCCCGTAGACCAGCCCGAAGACGGTGATGGCGTTCTCGGCCTGCCTCACCCACTGAGAGAAGACGACCGGGTGCCGAGGGCGCGGCTCGAGCTTGCACGTGGTGGGCATGGTGTAGGCGTCGAACACCTCTGCTTTGCAATGGGGAAAATCGGCCACGGAGATCGACCACTCGGCCAGATCCTTGTGGTCCCGCCCCCCCCAACAGAAGGCGGCGATGCCGTACGCCATCCTGTTCGCCACCGTCGTCGGCCAGTTCACCGCCTGCATCACGTGCTTCGCGTGCTCGCAGGCGCGCTTGAGGCCATGGAACAACTCCCGCCCGGTCAGGGCACCGCAGACCTCTACGTCGAGGGTGTCGCAGCCCCGCGCCAGGTACACGTCCAGCTCCTCGGCCCGTCCGATGGCGCCGAGGGTGCCCCGCTGCGCTACATTCTCTTCCTCGCCGGACCTGCGGAGGCTGTCCACCGCCTGCAGCAGCCGCATGTTGTCCAAGTGCTGCTGTTCTTGACCGTTCTGGAGGACTTGCGCGTAGGTGGAGAAAGCGGCTGAGGGTTCACCTTCCCCGGCTCCTGCGGCGTACCTACGATCTGGCTGCCCTGGGGTTTTAACCAGTCCTCCGTGGCCATAAGCGCTCCTGTTAGTGAACATCTGCCCGAGATTCGGTACAAGGCCGGGCATCAAACCTGGCGGAGACAAACGAGTCGCTCCCGGCACGCGCACGCCAGGCGGGGTAGCCGGCGGCGGCAACGGCGGAGCGCTCGTGGCGGCGTCCAGCCCAGGGGGAACTCCAGGTTGGCTGGGCTCTTGGCTGGCATCGGGCTTGCGCTCGGTGTCTAGCTTCAAGAGGCCACTAGCGAGGGGTGGGTTCACCCCTTCATCTTTTTCGGCTCGAACCCGCTCCAACTTCCTTTCCCACCTGTCGATGTGCGCCTGGTACTTGACCCGTTCCTCGGTCCCGCTGCTGCGCATGAGACGCTTGGTGTACTTGATGAGATGCTCCAAGACCACGGTGATGTCCTTGTCGTATCCTGCCGCCACGCTCTGCAGCGCCGAGGCGTCGTCCGATCCTTCTTCGTGAGCGGCGAGGTACAGCCCCAGCATGGCCTCCCCGGTGTTCTCCTCTTCGTGGCCCTTCCCCGCCGGGCTGCGTGAAGAGCGCCGAGGGGCTGAGGAGGCCAGATCACCCTCCTCGCCCAGGCCCCACCCGACGCCGAATGGGGGCTTGGGGGAACTGCTGCGATCAAGCCTCGCCCAATGCTTCTTGAGTTGCGTGTCCAGCTCGTCGGAGGTGGGCTGCGGCACTCTGGGGGCATCACCTGAGGTGCCCGCTGGATGCCGGTACACGAGCAAGTCCCCGCGGGCCCGAAGCTGAGCCCACTGAGGGCGGCCGATACGCTTGGTCTTCCCGCCGACGGGGACCCCGTTCCAAGGACGCAGCTTCTCCCACATGGTGCTGCTCACGACGACGCCGTGCACACCGATCCCCATCTCCTCGGCCCCAAGTGGTGGGTGATACAAGAGCTCCTCCAGGTAGCCCGCGGGGAGCCTTCCCTGGTCGCTGGCGACGGGGGCGTACTCGATCCCCGCGGTCTTGAGGGTGAAGCAGACGTTCTCCTGGCCTTCCGCCGAGTAGTCTTTGCAGTGCGGCTCCTCCACGTCTACTACAGTCGTGCTGCCATCTCCAGTGGGCCCTCCCCCTGGACGGGACTTCCCCAAGAAGATAACCCATTGCGGGCCGGCGGCCCAGTGGACTCGCACACGCAGTACGAGAGAGTCACCCTGCTCGATCTCCTCGTCGGGGGCGGGGCTGGCGTCTCGCGGGAGGGGCACCCTCGGAGAAGGCGGCGCTTCGAACCTGACACCAACAGGTGGACCTCGCGGAGAAGCTGATGCCTCTCGTCGGTGTTGCCCAGGGGCTGCGTGTCCACGATGGCCCTCCGGTCCCCGTGCTCCGTCTGCGGGGGGAGCTGCGTTGACTGGGACGCCCTGCTCGCGCGCCCGTGGGCTGCGACTGCGAACCGTCCGACGCCGCAAGCCCAAGCTCGAGAGGAATCCGCGGCCCGGGACGGCTGCCGCTGCCTGCACTGCTCGACCTGCTTCCCCACCCAGATGAAGAAGACATAG
>CAUYUJ010021615.1:1224337-1254724 GCA_963575745.1 Prorocentrum cordatum
GCCACGCGCCCCCCCTCCTTCTTGGGCTCCACTTCCTCCCCGTGCAGCACGCGCTCGAAGGGCCGCGAGCGCCCGTCCTGGAGGAGGTACTCTGAGGCCCTCAGGAGGAAGAAAAACGCTGTCACGATGGCCGCCCAGATGACCACGGCATCCTCCTCGGGGAGCTTGGCCTCCTGCTGGAGAAAGCCGCGGAGCCATTCGAGCATGGCTGGCGTGACGGGCTTCTTCCGCTTGGTCTCGGGCCCCTGCCAGCGCTTCAGCCCTGCCAGCGTGCTCCAGAGGCGGCCTCTGTGGAGCAGGGGGTCCGAATAGCCAGCCACCAGGTGGGCGTAGCGCACCGCGAAGAGCTTCTGCTTGATGGCCCCCTCGGTCCTCCCGACGACCCGCGCTAAGAGGACGGCGAAGTTGATGAGCGCTTCTTCATCGGCCAGGCGCTCCTCGCGATCACGTCCTGGGAGCCAAGGGCTGAGCCCCTGCGCCTGGCGCACGGCAACCCAGAGCCGCCATCCTCCCTTGTAACCTGCCCTTGTGCCTTCACTGAGTTTCTGCAGCATGGCCTCCATCTTCTGCTGCGCGAACCAGCCGGCGTAGTTGGCTCCGCCAGGCTCAGCGCGGCCGGCGGGGGCGAGCTCCTTCCCGGGGTAGTTGGTCTTCCGAGCCACGCCCAGCGCTTGCGGTCTCACCAGGTCGGTGGCTGGCATCTCTTTGGCACGCCGGGGGCTCTTTTTGCGAGGACTTTTCGAGCGTGTCACACTTTTATCCAGCTTGACCTTCTCGGCGGCTGGGGCCCCGCGGGGTCCGATGAGCGTGTCCTCGTCGATCATCTTGAAGCGGACTGCCTGGGCGCGCCGGCGGTTCTTGTGCATCTCGTCGGTGAGCGCTCCTCCGGCCCTCACCTCGTCCTCTGCTGCCAGTGCCAAGGCGGGCTGATCTGGTGCCTGGGCCCAGGCGCGGAACCAGCGCTTGGTGGCCTCCCACGCAGCTTGCTCCTCTGGGTCATGGCACACCCCGGCCCGCTGCGTGCTGGTGCTGTCGAGAGCCTCTGTCACCGCGGTCAGCACTGCCTCCGCGGTCCTCGGCGGGAGCGCCCTGGCGGCGCCCTTGAGGAGTTCGTCCTCGGTGAAGCCCTGGGCTCGCAAGTGGGTCCACTCGTCGTTGGTCCCTCCCTGCACTCGCCAAACCTCTTGGGGCGTCAGGGCGCGGACCGTGCCTCCGCCTCCTCCGGTGACACGGAGGAGCGTCGCCCCGGGTCCTTGGGGCTCCGCTCCAGGCCAGCGGATCGTGCCCACCGGCCCCTCCTCGCTGTAGATCAGGTGCTTCGCTCCATCCTTCTTGAGGTGCCCGACCGGCTTGAGGAGGAGGGGGTCGCTGGTGGACTGGATGCGGGGGTCCCATGACACCTCGCCTTGTTGGTCGAGCCACAGGTGGTCCTTTCCCTTGTCCAGGAGGGGCTTGACGCTGGCAGCTCGGGAGCAGGCCGGCGGCATGCTAATGCACGCCAGGCCCACCCCCGCTTTCCGACGCCCGCCCACGAGCACCCGCCTGGTCCGCGTCGCGGCGTCCCCGTGGTGCGTGCAGACCACCTCGAACTTCGAGACCATGTAGCCCAGCTGCTTAAGTGCCTTCTCGAACCTGGCTGTGTCGACCCCGGTCGGGGCGTCCACGACCACCACTTCAGGGCTCTCCTGAGTTGCTGCGACGAGGAAAGCCTCCATCTCTCGGCCCTTGGGGTCCAGGGACAGCGACGCCATGAGCCATCCCACCTTCTGGTTCTCCTCGGGCTCCGATCCCCCGAGGCGCTTGAAGGCCTTCGCGTACGGGTTGATGAGGCCCCCCACTTCTCGACCCAGCTTCCCGCGGAGCGGGAGAGCTCTCGGCAGTCCATGTCCTCGCTGAAGTGCTCGGTGTCGAAGGGCAGCCTCAGCCACGGGGCCCGTCTCTCCAGGGAGCCTGAGAAGGCGCTCCTTGGCGTCCTCCAGTATCTGGCCCCAGGCTGCGGGAGGCTCTAGGCGCGTCCACCCTGAGGTGGCCAGCGTGTCGTGAACCTTCTTGACCTCTTCGCGGGTAAGCCAGTCGGCCACTTCATTATGGTAGGTCCTCACGAAGAACGAGACGATGCGGCATCCGTGCATGGCTTCGATCCTTTCCACCAGACGTATCAGGTGGCGGGCCAGGGCGTTCTTGGGGCTTCTCTTGGTGAGCCAGGCCTTCACATTCTGGTTGTCCGTGACGTAAAATACCAACTCGCCTTCCCACTTCGAGCCTTGCTTCGTGGCCAGCGCGACCACCGCCAGCAGCTCGACCACCGCTATGATCCAGCCTTCCTCGCCACTCTCGCCTCTGACCGCGTGACTCAGGGCCTCGAGCATTGGTCCGGCGTCCGTTGCCATGTACTCCGGCGTCGGAGCGGCATCCCCTGCAGTCGCGCTCCCCCAGTCGATGGCACCGATCGAGGAGGTGGTAGCATCTCCGCCCGTCCACCTTGTGGTACGTGCTGTCCCTGGCAAGGCGAGGCGTTCGCGCACCGACAGGGCCTGCGTGAAGCTGGCCTGGAAGGTCGTGCTCCAGGCCTCCGGGACGTCGAAGAGCATCCTCAGAAACCCCACTGACGCGTCCCACTCCTCCCAGGCGAGCTCGACTTCCTCAGGCGTACCCTTCGGTTCTGCCCAGCTCGTCCCGCTGCTGAGGAGTCGGTCCAGTGCGGGGAGCTCGGGGCGGAGCGCTGGCTGTGCTGACGCCCAGAACTGGGCACAGCCTCGCAGCTCTTGGGCGACCTTCAGCGGGACCCGCCTGGATCCTCTGAGCTCCGGGAGGGCGAGCAGGTACTGAGCTTTGATGCATTTGGGTTCTGGGAGCCGGACCACCTTCGTGTCGAAGTTCATGTGGAGGCCCCAGATCAACTGCTCTGCCGCGAACTCCCCCTCGACGTCCAGTTTCTCCTCGTTAACTGCGCCCGGGCCCCAGACTCGCTTCATGGCCCCGTCGAGCTCCTCGGCCGAGGGCCAGGGTCGGAGGCCCACCAGCGGCTCGAGGACGACCCCGTCGTCCATGAGCCACTTGGAGGCGTACCTGGCGGTATCGTTGATCCTGGGCGCCGGCGGCTTCCTCCTCTCGTGCTCGCTCTTGGCCGCCCAGGCGAACGCCATGTACTCGCCCGGGCTGCCGGCCCAGCCGAAGACCAGCACGCCGTGGATCAGGATAACTCGCCCCGGCACCCCGACCTCCTTGCCCGGGAGCGTCGTCCCGAACTCTGGCACGGCAGCTGGCTCCAGGTGGTGCCACTTGAAGGCCCTGGCCTCGTCGCGCTTCGCCACCACCTGCTGGACGCCCGGGTGCCTCGCCCCCCACCAGAGGCTGAGCCTCGCAAGCCCCCTGTGGAGGGCTGCTTCGCTGGCGGGTGCTGCTCCTTCGGGGAGAAGGCGTTGGCCGCCCGCATGTCGTGGATCGGCCGGCCCTCTTTCGAGATGGTCCGATCCGGCAACATTTTGGGGACCCTCCCGCTGGGCGACTCGACCAGCGCCGAGGCGGCGAGCACGTCCTCGACCTCGTCCGAGGCCCAGAGGACAACGCCGTAGCGGCTGTCCTTCCAGGCCTTCTCGAACATCTCCCGCGCGTGGTCCACCGCCGAGGAGTGCGACTTGGCCTGCGTGCGCGTCCGCTCCTCCGTGCGTCGCACGGGTACCCCCCCGGTGGCCATGGCCCGGAGGTAGGCGGCGTGGTGCGGGTCCAAGGACTTCTGCACGTCTTCTTGGAGTACGCCGCCCAGCGGGTTCCCATGGACCTCCTCCCGCGCGTGCTTCAGCAACTCGGCAGCCCTCTCGATGCTGCCGGCGAGACGGAGGAGTGAGTTGCCCCGCTTCACGACCTCTGGCACCTTCTCGGGCTGGAAGGTGGGGTGGTCCGCGCACCACTTGACGTAGGCACGCGCCTCCTCCTGCGCCCTCCCACCGCTTGGCGCCGCCGGCGCCTCCCCCAAAGGGGGTCCCCCACAGCGGCCTCCCCGCGGAGGGGATGGCCAAGGGGGCGGCATCATCGGCGGCATCCCCGGCGGCCGGGCGAGTTGCCCAGGGAGAAGCGGGCGCAACCCTGGAGGTCTCACCAGGGGCCTGACTGCGTGATCTGGGGGCACGAGCGGCCTGGCTGGATCATCTTGGCGGGGTCTGGGCTGCGATGGCTCTCCCTTGGAGGTGGCGCGCAGCTGGGCACCCAGTGATCTCGGCTTGGGCCTGAGTGTGAGCTTCTCTCCGGACGTCCCTGCGCTGCCGGCGTCGGCCCCCCCAGTAGGGGGGTCTCCGCTGGAGGTCGTCGACCTGCCTGCGGCACGCCTGGCTGCTTCCACGCCTGTCATGGCCGAGCGGCTTCTCCTCGTTGGTGCGGCCTTCTGGGGGATCGTGGCGGGGAGTCTGCTCTTCCGATGCTGGGCTGGGTCTGAGGGAGTCTCCAGTACCTCGGGCGGTGGAGGTGCACTCGGCGGTAGCTCTGCGCCTGCGGCGGGGGCGGGGCCTCCGCTGCCGCTGGCCCCAGGAGAGCTCTGGAAAGTCTCCTCCCTGCTCCGCCTGGCCGCCTCCGCTTTCCCGGGCCAGAGGCTCAGGGGATCGGGATCCTCTGGGAGGGGGGGGTCTATTCCCTCCTCGGTCCTCGCGTACGGCTTCTCCACCACCTCGTCTTCCGAGCTCTCGTCGGAGTCCTCGTCGTCGCTCGTGGGTTCCTCCTCCGCCTTCTCGTACACGATTCTCTGGCGCTTCCTTGCGGGGGTGTCGTCCAGCTCCCCTGCTTTCACCATCTTGCGGGTCAGCTTCTCGAGGATGTCAACGCACTCGCTCGCGATCTCGCCTTGCTCCTCGTAGGGGGTGCCGGTCCAGCTCCGCGGTAGGTCCTCGAACATGGAGCTGATGCCCTCGATCAGGAGCTCCCGCGCTCTCCTCCTCCGATCAGGTCCCGTGGGATCGTCAGCTGGAACCCCGAGCAGGTTATTCAGGATGCACTCCGCTTCGTGGCACTTGTTCTCCCCATCCAGGATGGCTGAGGGCAGCGGGGTCTCGTCCTCCCAGGCTGGATCGAGAGGGGTGGCCGCGCCCTGCCCGCTGGGGGGTTCTGAGCTGGCCCGGCGGGGATGCCCGGCTTGCGCTTGCTCTGCTCCGCGCTTGCCGGCATCCCTCGCACGACGGGCCCGACGGCGCTCCTTAGCCTCTGCCAGCTGTATTTGCAGCTCCTTGATGCGCTTCTCCTCCTCTTCCAGGACACCTACCTCGGCGGCCTTGGCGGCTTCGAGCTTCCTCCTTATGCTCTCCAGCTTGATGCTGTCGGCTGAGCTGCCTCCGCTGCTGGACCCTCCAGCGGGCGCCTCGCGGCTTTGTCTCTGGAGGGCTTGGGCGGCAGCCTGCTGGAAACGCCTCCCTCCTGAGTGCGGCGGGGGGGCCCGCCTGTTCCAGACAGCGCCAAGCTCTGGGCTGCCAAAGCCCTGGAAGCTGACGCGGTCGGCGATCCTCAGCGCGACGCTGCGGTGGGACGCGGGGGTGGCCTCGCTGCGGTGCCACGGCGCCTCCTCACGCTCCTCGTCCGCGGCCCTCTTGATCCAGCGCGGCGCCCAGGCTGCCCAATTCTCGATGTCCTCTTTCCCGATCCACAAGATCAGGCGTTCCCCGGGCTCGACACGATCGTCGTCTTCTAAGGGAGGTCCCTCGGCTCCTGCGGTGTCCCCCTCGTCGGTGTAGACGAACAGGCGAAGCTCCTCGGGGCTGAGGACGTCGTCGCGCAGCCATCTGCAGGTTATGAGGACGCTCTGGCTCGTGCGCGTACATGGGGCCCCCCGGGATTGGTATCCATCGATCCCCACGCTGTGGAAGGATCACCCTGACTGGCTCATCGGCTTGCTGCTCGGCTTGCCTGGACTTCTTGACCCTCCTGGGCGGCTCCTTCTCTTCCTCTTCCTCCTCTCCTTCTCCTTCGTCTCCCCCAGGTTCGTCGTCTCCGCCATCTCCTCCAGGGCCCGGTGGTGGTGCTCCTCGGTCGGGATCCCTCTTTCTCGCCTTGTTGCGTTTCCACCCTCCTCTCTTCTTGCCTCTGTTCGCGCATTGCCATCCTCTGAGCTCAGCTGGATGGTCCTCCTCCGCCTCCTTCTCCGTGACTGGCCCGTCCTGGAAGCGAAAAGGAGGGGGGGGTTCCGCCAGGTGAACCCCGTCACCGGCTCCCGCCGCCATCATGTCTCCGGCCCTCGTCGTGACGATGGGCTCAAGCTTCTTCAGGAGCTTCGCGGGGGGGGCCCCCGCTCCCGCAGCCTTGACGACCTCGGCCCAGGCAGCGCACAGCCTCGTCGGGTACTGGCCGGCGTAGCGGGTGCGACGAAGTCCACGCTGACCGACCTGGAAGCCGAGGGTGCTCAACTCCTCCCGCAGTGCTGTGGCCAGTGGGGGGGCTCCGCTGAGGACGCGCCCGCCACCGTGCAGGCACGGGGGCGACCGGTGTGAGATCTTGGCCACGAAATTGTCGGCCCGATCACGTCCGTAGTACAAGGCCACGGCGCCCTCCGGGAGGTCCTCGAAGGCCTTCCCGGTGCGTGGTTCGACCCGGCTCCAGTGGAAGTTCACGGGCCCCAGCTTGCCGACGAGGTCGTTCAGCGGGCGCAGCAGCTCGGGTCCGAGCTGTGGGGTTTCCAGGGTCTTGGTATCTGCGGCGAGACCCTGAGCCTGCACGCCTGCCAGGGCTAATCGATTGGTCAGGCTCAGGATGTCCTTCTGCTCGGGCTGGCTGAGCGAGAGCTTGGAGGAGTTGTAGTGGTCGATCTGGGCCTGGGTCAGGTCGTAGGGGAGAGGCCCTTCCAGGGCGACGTGTTCGTGCTGGTTGGTGCAGCGCCTCGCCAGAGAGAGCGCCCAGGGGTAGAGGCCCTTCGAGACCATCCAGAACGTCAGCTTGCGGTGCCTTTTCGCAGGCTCCTCTGGGGGCCCTAGCCCCCACTCGCACATGGCGACGGAGATAATCCGTGCTCCTGTGCGCTTCTGCAGCTGCCTGATCCTGGCCCTGTCCCAGATCTTCGGGTAGCGTCCGTCGCTGGCCGTGTTCTCGAGCATCCACTCTCGATCGTTGGCGTCGAGGCGCTCGCAGAGGTCGGCGGCGAAATCGGTCATGATGTTGCTGTCGATCTCCGCCTGGACCGCCCCGTCGCCGTCCGGGTGCTCAAACGTGCGGGTCCCGCCGTTCTTGAGGCACCAGGCTGAGTGGGTCGTGCACGGGGGGGCCAACTGGTAGACGTTCGCCTCGTCGGGGCCTGGCGCTGCCCCAGCGTCGAGGAGGAGCCTCTCTCGCACTTGGGGGTCGAGGATGTCGTGCTCCTCCTGGGGCCCGGTCTGGGCCAGGGGGTCCTGGAAATACTCGACTGACGGAGCCGTCTGGAGCCCAGCTTCTCGCATCGCCTTGGTCCAGTTCCCTGTCCCTGCGAAGATCTCGCGAGTGCGGATGCCCCACGCGAAGGCGGGTGTGCGCAGGAGCGGTGCGAGGCCGGAGAAGTCCTCCTCCTCGAGCTCCTGGTTCCCGACGGCGCCCTCACGCGTTGGGAGCTGAGCCTGCTGCATACGTTTGCAGCGCATGCAGGGCGGGGGCCGGCTCGGGATCACGGGCCCCGCGACCTCCTCTGACTCCAGGTACATCTCCCAGCCGACTGTGAGTAGCTCGCGGACGGGTTTCCCAGCTAGCGTCCAGGTCTTGAGGATCTCCCCAAATGCCCGGCCTCGCTTGTTGGGGCTCTGGCCGCCGATGACCGGTGGCCTGAGCACCCGCATATGCCCTCGGTGGATCATGACGTGGACCTCCCTCTCGCTGGTCTGCGTCGGCAGGACGGAGTCGATCTCGAGCTGGTTCCAATGGTTGATCCTCCAGACCCGGACGGTGGTCGTGTTGAGGGCACTCAGGGGGAAGACCGAGATGCACCTGAAGTCCTTGTCGTGGTGCGGGTGCTGGACATCATGGCAGTGCATCCGGAGCTCGGCTTCACGTGGTGAGACGAAGGGAGGTGCGCCCCCCAATGCGGCGGAGGCGGTGGTGGCTCCATCCCACAACTCGCGGCGGAGCTGAGCAGCCAGGGCCTTCACGGCCGGCGCATCAGGCTCCTTATCCCCCCAAAGCAGGGCGGCCGCGATGTGGAGCACCAGACACTGCCTGAGCTCTGCGTCGCCTTCCTTGAGGCCGAGCCGGGTTCTCATCTCTTCGTCGGGCTGAAGCTCGTCCTGGAAATCGAGATAGTCCCATTCTTGGTCTTGCACCGTGAGCTTCCCGCGGCCAACTCCAGCCTCCTCGTCCCAGGAGGCTCCTCCAATACTGAGGTCCTGAGTGCTGCTCCTCCCCGCCTTTGATCCCAGCCTGTCGAGGGCCCGACCGGCTTCCTCGGCGAGGGTTGGCCCCCCGTCCCGAGTCGCCTCCAGCAGTACTTCCTCCAAGCTCAGGGAGATGCCCTCTGAGCTGGCGCGTGCGAGCCTGGCCAGGGCGTGTGAATGCAGGTAGTCGCTGATGTCGCCCAGCGTCGCGATGGTCCCGCTCTCCAGGATCTTCTCAATGATGTTCCATCTTTCGAGAGCAGCGGGATGAGTCGTCTCACTGGTCCCCTCCACCGCGGGCGCGTTGGCGTGGGCGTCCAGCAACCAGTCCTCTTCGGGGCCCTGGACGGCTTGCCTGAGCTCCTCCTCGAGGGCGGTGGTCTGAATCTCGTCGAAGGCAGCTGGGGGGGACCAAACAGCCGGCGAGCCTCCCGCTCGGCTGCCCCCCGCAGGGGCCCCGGGACCTTCTCCGGCGCCTCTCCCAGCCCTTTTGCTGTCTGCTTCGGCCTTGGCCTGGGCCCTGAGCTGAGCCACCCGCCCGTCGACCGAGGCGGGGTCGACCTTAGCGCCCGACTTCAGGCCGCCGCGCCTGATGAGCTGCGCCTGCACGGTCCAGTCCAGGCTGCCAAGCCCCTTGATGGCCTCGTGGGAGTGGGCGCAAGTCCCTGCCGCCTTGGGGCAGCCAGCCCATGTGCAGGCGCCCCAGCAGATGACCTTCCCGTTCTTGTCCCGGGGGGCATGCTTAACTGAGCGCCCGATCTCGCTGGACGTCAGCGCCTTCCCTGCTGGGTACGCCCGGGCAGCGGGCCGCTCCTTGGCAGCAGCCTTCTTGACGGCGGCCCCTGCCTTTCCAGTGCCTGGGCCAGCTCTGGTGGGCGCCTCCTGATCTGCTGGGGTGTGTTCGTCAGCCTTCCCAGCCTTGGGAGTCCTCGAGGGGCCGGCGTGGAGGTTCTGATGAAGGAACCTCTGAAGCCGCCGGGCCCGGCGAGGGACGCACACCACCTGGTAGTACCCGCCCGGTGCGTCGAGGTCGTACACGTTCGGGAAGGTCAGCCACGCACTCCCCGACGGTCCTGTAGGGGCGAGGGCGATGGTTTTGATGTCCTCCCGGCGCGGGTTGGTGAGCCCCAGGATGCGGCACACCTCCCTTCGCTTTTCCCGAAGCTGCTCGCACCAGGTTGCAGCAAGCTCCTCCCAAAGGCTGTACACATAGTCTGCTGGGAAGGCCACGTCGTCCTCCTCGTATGCAAGGCGGAGGGTCTCCAGGGCTCGGCGTCGCTCGGGCTCGTGCATCCGCCCGTAGACCAGCCCGAAGACGGTGATGGCGTTCTCGGCCTGCCTCACCCACTGAGAGAAGACGACCGGGTGCCGAGGGCGCGGCTCGAGCTTGCACGTGGTGGGCATGGTGTAGGCGTCGAACACCTCTGCTTTGCAATGGGGAAAATCGGCCACGGAGATCGACCACTCGGCCAGATCCTTGTGGTCCCGCCCCCCCCAACAGAAGGCGGCGATGCCGTACGCCATCCTGTTCGCCACCGTCGTCGGCCAGTTCACCGCCTGCATCACGTGCTTCGCGTGCTCGCAGGCGCGCTTGAGGCCATGGAACAACTCCCGCCCGGTCAGGGCACCGCAGACCTCTACGTCGAGGGTGTCGCAGCCCCGCGCCAGGTACACGTCCAGCTCCTCGGCCCGTCCGATGGCGCCGAGGGTGCCCCGCTGCGCTACATTCTCTTCCTCGCCGGACCTGCGGAGGCTGTCCACCGCCTGCAGCAGCCGCATGTTGTCCAAGTGCTGCTGTTCTTGACCGTTCTGGAGGACTTGCGCGTAGGTGGAGAAAGCGGCTGAGGGTTCACCTTCCCCGGCTCCTGCGGCGTACCTACGATCTGGCTGCCCTGGGGTTTTAACCAGTCCTCCGTGGCCATAAGCGCTCCTGTTAGTGAACATCTGCCCGAGATTCGGTACAAGGCCGGGCATCAAACCTGGCGGAGACAAACGAGTCGCTCCCGGCACGCGCACGCCAGGCGGGGTAGCCGGCGGCGGCAACGGCGGAGCGCTCGTGGCGGCGTCCAGCCCAGGGGGAACTCCAGGTTGGCTGGGCTCTTGGCTGGCATCGGGCTTGCGCTCGGTGTCTAGCTTCAAGAGGCCACTAGCGAGGGGTGGGTTCACCCCTTCATCTTTTTCGGCTCGAACCCGCTCCAACTTCCTTTCCCACCTGTCGATGTGCGCCTGGTACTTGACCCGTTCCTCGGTCCCGCTGCTGCGCATGAGACGCTTGGTGTACTTGATGAGATGCTCCAAGACCACGGTGATGTCCTTGTCGTATCCTGCCGCCACGCTCTGCAGCGCCGAGGCGTCGTCCGATCCTTCTTCGTGAGCGGCGAGGTACAGCCCCAGCATGGCCTCCCCGGTGTTCTCCTCTTCGTGGCCCTTCCCCGCCGGGCTGCGTGAAGAGCGCCGAGGGGCTGAGGAGGCCAGATCACCCTCCTCGCCCAGGCCCCACCCGACGCCGAATGGGGGCTTGGGGGAACTGCTGCGATCAAGCCTCGCCCAATGCTTCTTGAGTTGCGTGTCCAGCTCGTCGGAGGTGGGCTGCGGCACTCTGGGGGCATCACCTGAGGTGCCCGCTGGATGCCGGTACACGAGCAAGTCCCCGCGGGCCCGAAGCTGAGCCCACTGAGGGCGGCCGATACGCTTGGTCTTCCCGCCGACGGGGACCCCGTTCCAAGGACGCAGCTTCTCCCACATGGTGCTGCTCACGACGACGCCGTGCACACCGATCCCCATCTCCTCGGCCCCAAGTGGTGGGTGATACAAGAGCTCCTCCAGGTAGCCCGCGGGGAGCCTTCCCTGGTCGCTGGCGACGGGGGCGTACTCGATCCCCGCGGTCTTGAGGGTGAAGCAGACGTTCTCCTGGCCTTCCGCCGAGTAGTCTTTGCAGTGCGGCTCCTCCACGTCTACTACAGTCGTGCTGCCATCTCCAGTGGGCCCTCCCCCTGGACGGGACTTCCCCAAGAAGATAACCCATTGCGGGCCGGCGGCCCAGTGGACTCGCACACGCAGTACGAGAGAGTCACCCTGCTCGATCTCCTCGTCGGGGGCGGGGCTGGCGTCTCGCGGGAGGGGCACCCTCGGAGAAGGCGGCGCTTCGAACCTGACACCAACAGGTGGACCTCGCGGAGAAGCTGATGCCTCTCGTCGGTGTTGCCCAGGGGCTGCGTGTCCACGATGGCCCTCCGGTCCCCGTGCTCCGTCTGCGGGGGGAGCTGCGTTGACTGGGACGCCCTGCTCGCGCGCCCGTGGGCTGCGACTGCGAACCGTCCGACGCCGCAAGCCCAAGCTCGAGAGGAATCCGCGGCCCGGGACGGCTGCCGCTGCCTGCACTGCTCGACCTGCTTCCCCACCCAGATGAAGAAGACATAGTGGCACGCCCTCTGCGTTGCCAACTGCCTGGCGGTAGCAAGTCACTTGCGAGCATTTGTCTCGGTATCGAGATGCTCGGTAAACCTGGGCATGATGTGCGCAGAGATGGGCGAACGAATTCCGCCCGTCGCTGGGTGGCGGGAGGTCTGAAGCTTGCCCGTCTTCGAAGAGCAGGGTGGTCGGCTCTGCCTCCGCGGCGCCCCTGCAACCGTCGGGCGCCAAGGGGCGAGCGCCGCCACGTAGAACGATACCCACCCGAACAGCTTCACATGGCCTGTCCTCGGCCTCCACTTCCGACTCTGACTCCTGATCCAAAACTTCTGCGATGCTCCCTGCAACGCCTGGCTCCGCAGCGCCTGTCTTGCGACGGCGGCGTCGCCGGCAGCAGAAGGAGCAACCGCAGGAGAGGATGCAGTAAAGGAACACGATCACTTTCCAGATGGCTCTCCCCAGGTCGGCGACGGTCCGCCAGAGCAGGAAGACGCCCCGGCAAGAGGTGAACCTGGCGCGGGAGCCGATGTCCACGATCGCCTCGGAGTCCAAGGCGGCGTACTCTTTACAATGAACTTCTCCAGGTTGATCTCTACAGGCCAGGTTGCGGCACAGGTGAATAGAACGGCCCTCGAGCGACTCCAATTTCTGACGGAGTGCGCGTGAGCTGGCCCCCTTCACGCCCAGGTAGTCTATCCAGAGGCCCTTCCGGTCGATCCGCTTGGGCTCCGAAAGGTCGATCTTCAGCCGGGCCACGTGGTCGTCGATCTTGATCAGCACGTCGTTAGGCCGCCTCCCAGCCCCACGACCCTTCACCTTCTTGCTGTAATACTCCGTGGTCGTGGCTGGTCCGGTCTCTGGCCCCATCCAATTGATCTGGGTAAGGGCAGGCGGAGCCGGCGGCAGGTACCTTTCGGCAGCTGCATCGCCAGGCTCTCGCCGGCGGCACTTAGTGCACCGCGCCAGTAGACCGATCAGCCAGAGAGCGGCTGCGCATGGGGCCAGTAGGGTACGACAGATGTGAGTGAGAAAGGCCATTACTGCCAGGAAAGCCAAGAGGATGAACGTCCATGCCACGGCAGGCCAAGCGGCCCCGAAGACCGTCAGGCCCAGCTTCTCGAGACCATGGAAGAACCACCCACCATCCTTGGTCAGCCAGCCCGTCTCGGCATGGGTGGAGAAGGCGCTCCCAAGGCTGTCGAGCTTCTCGTAGGCGACTCCGCCCATGCCACTCAGGCGCCAGGCCCAGGTGCCCGCGCGTAGAGGCTTCAATCCCAGCGCCCAGACACCCCAGCCGCCCACCCAAGACTCCTCGCTGCCCGGGTCCTTGGGGGGGTCGCTGCTGTTGTCGACTCCTCCGGCGGCCTGGGCTGGGGGCGGGGGCGGCGCTCCCGGCGGCCCACTGTCGGGCGGCGCCTGGGGGCTGCCTGCATCTCCACCCTCCTCCTCGGGCTCGCCGATCTCCATGCCGTACCCGGAGTCGTCGTAGTACGGCACGGTGTACCCGAACGGGGCCTCCTGGGCCGCAGCCGGGTGGCCCCAACTGGCGCGGGCGACAGCGGAGCTGAGGGGCCCGCGCCAGTCGTAGGCGGCGGCGCTGGTGACCAGCGCGGCCAGCCCGCGGGCCGCACCTGCCAGCGCTGGGCGCCGGGCAGCCACGGCACGCACGCTTCCGGGCGCCGCAGGCGCCCAGACCTCCTGAGGTCGGCTCCAGGGCTTTGAGCCCCGAAGGCTTGAGCGGGAGAGAGGGAAAGGGAAGGGCAAGCAGAGGCAGGAGCAGGGAGAGAGGAAACCCAAGCCGACTGGGGAGGGCGGGGTCCAACCGTTTAGGACAAACAACTAATATCGATCGCCCCCCTTTGGTACGCCAGGATGTTCAGCACTGCGAGCGGGTCGCCCTCGACGCCCCCCAGGAACAGGCAGGTAGTCGATGCAGACAAATGGGATCAGGGGGCTGGGCTCAGCCAAGCGCTTGCGCGGGTCTTCCTGGCCGCGGCCAACGATGCTGAACGGGCACCATGTGCGGAAGGGCCAATGCGCGAGTCGATGCTGATCTCGGGCTGCTCGATCTGGCATCACTGGGACCCCTCTCGCCCTGGCCGCTGCTGCCTCTCCAGAGACTCGCAATTGCGCTCCGTCCTCGCGTTGCCGTCGCACTCCCTCACGCTGATCTCCCTCGTGGCCAGGTTGATCCAGGGCGCCCCCGGCAGCAGGCGATGCCGGTGGAGGCGGCGTCGGCTCTGACGCCGCGGGTTCTGCTCAGCGTCATGCATCTTCTTCGCCGGCGGGTGCCTCGCGAGGTACGGCCCGCACCTCAGCGTTCGGTTGAATTGGGTTGACGAGGACGAAGATGGGCTCGGCGACGTTCTCGGCGGGCCTCCTGATTCTGAGCAAGAACGTTTTCCCACCCCTGTACAGCCTGATATTGCGGCCGTCCGTCAGCAGGACGCAGGGGCCCTTGCCGAGGATCGGAATGTGGCCACCCTCGGTGAAGGTGTCCGCGCTCACGATGGCGCGCTTCACGTTCGCCATCTGGAACTCGATCTGCAGAGGTACCCCGTCGCTCTCGGCCGCGACGATCCTCGCGCCCATGGACTTGACCTCGTCGCCCGTGGTCGACTCACAAGGAGGCGGCATCTTGGGCGGCAGCATCTCGGTCCTGACCGCGAATTCCCGGGGGGGGCGGCGAGCCCCGAGCCGGCGTCGAAGAGCGCCCAGTCGAACCCCACCGCGTCGCCGAACTGGCAATAGAGCAGGCCAGCGGTGTTGGGACGTCAATACGGTCGGCCACATTGGCGTTCGCAATGTGGACGGTTGAGCTCGTAGAAGCCTAGCTCCGCTGCTGCTGCAGCTGCATCTGCGCCAGGACCGCCGCCGCGCGCGAGAAGTCCACGGCGGGGGCCACGCTGGCCTGCGAGCCAATGCCATTCACGATGCCGCGCTTCACGTTCGCCACCTGGAACTCGATCTGCAGAGGTACCCCGTCGCTCTCGGCCGCGACGATCCGAGCCCCCATGGACTTGGTCGGTGGCCGGGGGGGCGGCAGGGTCGTGGCGGGGGGCAGGCGGCGAGGAGGCGTCGAAGAGCGGTCGAGCGTCGCAGACCGTCACTGGCAGCGGTCGCAGTAGAGGCCGACCCGCCAGCGGCGGGGGGGACGTGGGGCTGGTTCGCAGGCGGCGCCCTGGCTGCGCTGAGCCAGGGCCGGCGCGCGAGGCGGCGACGCTGGCCTGCGGCGCGCCACGGCGGCGGCCGGGACTGCGCGGGGGCAGTCTGCGCGGCTGCGGCGTCGCGCGACAGTCGTGGCGTGCCGCATCGGTGCTTGAAGGGTCATCTCGCCTCAGCTCCTTTTTCCCCTGCCATGTCGTCTGACTCGCGTGTGCTTGTGGTCGTTCCATCTCCGCCGCGCCTCCAGCGTCTCGCCCCCCGTCTTCTCGCGCGGAGGCGCGGAGTCTGCGTCGCCGCCCGTGGCGCAGCTGCGGGGCGGCCGCGACTGGTTCGGGGGGTGGACTCTGCAGCTCGACGATCGAACGGATCAGCGCGCGTCTGAAAAACGCTGCCGCGGAGAGGGCGGGGCGCGGCTGAGCCCGCAGCTGTCGTAGTCTTTCTTTTCTGGGCCCCGCCCATCCAGCGGCGGGGCATGGCGGCGCCGGGATCGGGGTTGGCGCGCGCCCCCCATGGCGCCCAGGAGATTTGCCGCTGCTTGGAGAGGAGGGCGAGAGAGACCGTTCCCTCAATCGTCTTTGGGGGTGGTTGCCACAGGCATTAGTTGCCCGCCCCCTGTCTCTGCCCGCTCCGCGGTTAATTCGACGTGGCCCCCGCGCCCCCGCGGTGGTCGCCGAGGATCACCAGGCCAAGAAGTGTGATCCGTCCTCGGCCACGCTCCGCTACCATCCGCGGAATCGCGATAGCGTTCCATGATCGAACTGAGCCATGCAGGGCCTACATCCATGATGATATGTTCACCTTAAGGCGCTAGAGCCAAAACGGTTGCGGATACACCAACCGCTCGAACGCAAACCCGCATGAAACCCGATGGAAACTCCCGGGTCGCTTTCCTAGAAGCGTACTCGTAACACATACGGCATACGGCTGAGGGGGGGAGTGCTTCTGTGCTGCACTATCCTTAGCATCAGCATCAGCTTCAGCCTCATCACCCGCATCAGCATCAGCATACTCGTCGGCATCATCATCATCATCATCATCATCATCATCATCATCATCATCATCGTCATCATCATCATCATCATCATCGTCAGCATCGTCAGCATCCTCATCCCAAGCATCACCACCGTCATCATCATCACCATCAAACTATCACCGGCATCGGAAACACCATCATAAACACCAACGTAGACGACAACAACAACAACAACAACAACAACAACAACAACAACAACAACAACAACAACAACAACAACAACATCACCATCATCAACAACAGCATCGGCATTACCATCATCATCGTCGTCGTCCTCAGCCGCAGCAGCAGCAGATGCATCAGCAGCAGCAGCATCGTCATCAGCATCATCACCACCATCACCATCACCATCAGCATCATCAACGAATCAGCATCACCACTGTAATCGTCCTCATCAACAGCATCATCATCCTCGTCGTCGTCATCATCATCAGCATCATCCGCATCCTCATCGTCATCGGCATCGGCATCGTTGTCGTTGCGGTCGTCGTCATCATAATCGTTAGCACCATCAGCAGCAGCATCACCATCATCATCATCACCATCATCACCATCATCATCCTGAGAATAAGCATCATCATCATCAACGCCGTCGTCATCGTCATCATCATCACCATCACCATAATCATCGCCGTTACCAGCAGCATCATCAGCATCTGCATCATAATCGTCAACAACATTATCATCATCATCCGCAGCAGCCTCGTCATCGTCATCGCCAGCATCATTAGAATCATCACACGTCTAAGCAGTATCATCATCATCGTCGTCATCATCATCATCTGGATCATCAGCATCATCATCATCATTAGCCGCATCATCAGCATCAGCATCAGCATCAGCTTCAACATCATCATACTCATCAGCATCAGCATCAGCATCAACATCATCATCGTCAGCGTCATCGTCATCGTCGCCGTTGTCTTCGTCATGATCATCGTCGTCATCAGCATCACCATCAACAACAGCATCAGCATTACCAGCATCAGCATCATCACCATCATCATCGTCATCACCCTGCGTTCTGCACCAGCCCTAACTACGAAGACGGCGGGCCTGACCGTCTCGGGCGCCTTTTTGGCAAGATCCTGGCGTTCGAGAGGGGGGGGCGCAGCGGCGGCACCAAGGCGGTTCGACCAGGCGACCAATATTCCGCATATCCCTCGCTTCCCCTTCTCATCCACCTCCGCCTCTGCTTCCTCCTGCTTCTCCTCCTCCTCCTCCGCCTCCTCCTCCTCCTCACCATCATACTCATACTCATCAGCAACAACATCGGTATGACCAGTATCTATCGTAATCCGCGTAATCAGCATCATCATCATCATCAACAACATCAGCATCCTCCCATCCGCAGCATCCCCACCGCCATCAACGGCAGCATCAGCATCATCATAATCAGCATCGTCATCATAATCAGCATCAGCATCATCATCAGAATAATCATCAGCATCATCAGCATCAGCATCAGCATCAGCATCATCAGCAGCATCAGCATCATCATCATCAGCATCATCATATCAGCATCACCAGCATCAGCAGCGTCGTCATCCACATCATCAACATCATCGTCATCAGTATCATCAGCATCATCATCATCATCATCATCAGCATCATCACCATCATCATCGTCAGCAGCATACTCGTCGTCATAATCAACATCAGCATCATCAGCATCAGCATCAGCATAATCATCCTCAGCAGCATCATCAGCAGCAGCGCCATCATCATCATCAACATCATCATGAGATTCACCACCCGTCATCGTCATCGTACTTGTCGGCATCAACATCATCATCATAATCAGCGGCAGCAGCATCAGCATCAGCATCCTCGACAGTATCATCAGCTTCAGTATCCTCATCATGATCAGCAGCAGCATCGTCATCAAGTCGAAGATGGGCGCTCTGGGCAAACGAGTCATCCACACGCTACCGTCCATCAGCAAGGGTCATACCTCAGGCGTACGGATTCGCAAGACACGAGAGACGCGAAAGAGCTATTCTGGTCACGCAGTGCTTGTCTGAGAGATTGCGCCAGTCCAACGTGAGCTTCGCTAACAAGATGAAGGCCCTCTCGAACGCGTTCGGCAATGTTTCCTGGACAGTCTTCGACTCGAAGGTGGAGGATTACGCCAAACCTGAGGACTGGGCACTATGTGAGTGTCACTATCGCGGCAAGGTGATTGAGATGAAAGGAGACGAGGGAACCTTCTACACGAAGCCGAACGTTGGAGGCCTCATGGGGGACCCGTTCATTGCGAGTGCCTTCCTGGGCTCGTTCACACGCGCCGTGTCCTTCTGGTCCGCCGCGATGCAGATGAAGTCTGTGATATTCCTTCTCCGAGGCTCACTACCTGATGATGATGATGAGGCCGACCTATCGTATTGCGCTTACGCCGACGACCTGCACCGCAAACTACTGCTTCAAGTGGGCATAACCGTGCATGAGGTACGAGACCAGCCAGAAAAGACCGACGACGTCCTGGACGCTGCCCTGGCCATGGATGGTATGAAGCAGAACAGGGACAGGCAGGTTACGAGTTTCCACTTCTGTGGCCCTGAGGCGACAGCATGTAATCAATGGCTTGGCAAAGCAGGACCAGTGGCTTCAACTACACGGGCTACGAACCACGAGCTGGAGCGACGCATATCGGCGACGAGCTCAGCTTTCTATGGATTGGGAGGAGTGTGGTCGCTGCGAATACCGCGGCGCTGGAAGCGCACTCTTTTTCTGTCACTGGTCCAGAATACGATGTTGTCTGTCATGTATTGTTTTTGCCTGAGCGGTCACATCAATATTCACACATGGGTGCTCACATTGCCAAGCTGGGCCGCATCGCCATGGGCGGATCCGCCTCTAGGATGGGGCCAGAGCATTAGCAGAAGCTTTCAAATTCGCAAGTTCTTGCTTTCTGGCGTGAGGCTCCGTGTTCAGTCGAGCCGAGCGCCCGTCGACTGGCCTGGTACCACGCGTGGGCGCTCCGCCCGCAGATAAACAAGCAAGTATGGGCAGTCCTGTTCTCTCTCCGAGACTTCGAAACGGAGGATAGGGAAAACTGCTCCGCCGACCTGGGCCTCACCCCGAATGTGTCCCCCTGGCTCCTATGCGTGCTGATCTTCAGGCTGCTGCTGCTGCTGCTGCTGCTGCTGCTCCTGCTCCTGCTCCTGCTGCTATTCATTACCATGAGGAGTTGCTGCTTGCCCTGGCCCACTCTCCCTGGAAACTACTCGAGGAGATCATTCTCCAATTGCCCACCCTGGACTTCGGCGAGTATCGCGCCGCGGTTTTCTTGTGCCAGATCGCCCCGTCTGGACTCGAGGGGGAGATCGCGGAGGTGGAGTACGAGGAGGACGAGCATATCGAGAAGACTTTCGTCTGCACGCACGTACAGAACGGGGTGGAGTGGGGGGCAAAGTTCGAGATCCGGGGAGCGCTCACAGCACATCTACGACACAAGCATCGAATTCTAAACATAGAACATGTGCTCACACCGTCGAACGCGGCTTAGAATGCAACAGGACGTACGCCACACAGGTCACTGCCAGCAGGCATCTACAGAGTGCTATACTCAGGGATTGCTGTGATCCTCGGGGGGGCTGCTTCGAATACACAATTCATCGAGCCAGGTAGGGGCCAATTACGATGAGCTACGTTGCACCGTCAGTCCCATCTGCCATTGCGTGTCAAGCCTCCCCGACCCCATGCCGCCCCAGCCAGAGTCAGACTGCAAGCTGGGCGGCATGTCGGCGCCTGCTCTACCTGCATGGATGACAGCGCCGAAGCGTGGTGCTCAAGGGTCGGAGGCGGCGCAGCCCAAGAGGAAGGCCAGCAAGAAGGACTGCGTGGAACAGATGACTCAGTGCATGGCGAAGCTAGTGGTGGGGCTGGAGAGGCGCACGGCGATACTGGGATCGAATGTCTACCGCAATTATTTCGTGGACGAAGGGGCGGACTCTCTAGGCCAAGCCTGCATCGCGGCCAACAAGGACTACGACGACGACAGCAAGGAGCTCAACGAGAAGCAGAAGCAGGGCGAGAAGGTGAATTGGAAATCTAGAGGCTCAACCCACGTCGCCCTCTTCGTGCACATCATCAGGAGGGCCATAGGCAAGGTCGCGCCCGACGGCAGCCACGCGCACGACGGGGGCCACAAGACGCTCGTGGATGTCTGGACGACCGTGGTGTAGAAGCAGACCCCGCAGCAGCTCGGCCTCGGTGTAGAAGCAGACCCCGCAGCAGCTCGGCCTCATGGTGCGAATTTGCAAGTACAAGAAGGCCCGCGCGGCCAAGGAGGACGACGCTCAGAGTATGGAGCGCCAAGGAGTTCGCGCGATCTACCTGGACGTTCAGGACAGCCAGGCTGCGAAGGTGCCGTGGCCCATTCTACAGGACTGCCTGCGGGACGTGGAGATGGTAGAGCGGACTCCGGGGCCTGCGCTCGGGGGGGGGCCGACGGAGAGGTAGCTGGCTACACAGATCAAGTGACTTCGACGTGCGGGGAGGTGGCTGGCCACACAGATCAAGTGACTGCGACGTTTGAGGAGAAAGTTCGGCGTTTACGTACGGTTGATGGGAACAACACTATCTTGCCTGATGGGAATATTGGTCTTGTGGTGGATGAGCGTCCGAGAGAGACTCCAAGAAATGTGGTACCATCGATGGGCAGTAGTTCTGAATTTGCTTTGCTGAAAAGTATTCCTTCTGCATCGTCTCCTGGTACAGGGGCTGTCGCCTCCCGCCGTCTCTCGTTGCCAGTACATACAGCGTTCGCAGGCTCAGCTCGTTTGCAGAATCTAATCAGGCGTGCAGACTTACAGTAACCCAGCCCTCCCTCTTGTCCCAGTAATGGTGCATGCCCGTGCTGGGCCAAATAAGGGGAGGGGTAGGGCTCGTGGTCGTCGTGGTCGTGGCGAGGGGGGTAAGGGAAGGCAATCAGGAGTAAAACCGCACCCTAGACAACCTAAATTCCTAATCCCACCTCCGTCGACCCTCCTCCTCCTCCTCCTCCAACCTCCGTGCAGCAGGCTGGGATGGCCTCTGCTCGGTCCATAAGGTTTGTCAGCTCTCACGAGTGTTATCGCGACCTCCACCTGCCGCGCTAGCTGCAGGGCGAGAAGCCATCGAAACTCTCGACGAGGTGTCGTCGAAGTCCCTGGGGCAATCCTTCCGCGGGTCGGAGGAGGCGCCTCTCGAAAGCCGTTGCCTCTTGCCCGCTGGCGGTGAGGGTAGAGGTGTCTGGGCGCGACTCTCCGCGGCAACGCCCTCAAGCTCTGGGCCATCATCTTCTTGCTCCTCAGCAGCCTCGTCGCCGCCGCCCGCCTTGTCGTCCTTAGCTCTCTTGAGGGTCCTCTCTCTGAACATAGTAAATGGGGTGAGGCCCTTTACGAGTGCTGCGGCTGCGCCGCTCTCGGACAATGCCACCGCACTCGCGTGGGCGAACGCCTCCGTAGCGTGGCTGTCGTAGAGCAAGGCGCGCGCAGTCAGGAAGGTGCTAGCAAGCGTTACCCTCTGCGACTGGCTGATCTTTACTTTGCGGAAATGCTTAGTCTCGGGATCAGGCAGAAAGAGGTACAGCGTATCTTCCTCGTTGGCGTCCCGCATCGAGGGGTGCGCGATCTTCAGCTGCGCCTTCAACATTGGCTTGGACAACCGAGCGACTCCGCAACTGGCACGCATCTCGCTCTCCGTCCACGCGTCGAACTTGTAGTAAACCTCCACAGCGCTCTGCGTGCCCGTGCTCACGTTCTTGTCGCCGAACTGGAAGGTCGGGTTCTCGAAGGAGTCATCCTGGAGCTCCCTCTGTGTCTTGCGAGCCTGCTCGGTCTTCTTCCTGCAGTCGCCGCCCTTGTGATAGTCCTTCACGAACAGCTCCCACGTGTCGTACATCAGCACGCGCACGCCGAGGAGGTAGCACTCCTCGCGCGCGTCGCCGATGGGGGTCACCGCGGGCACGCCAGCGCCTGAGGTAGATTTCTCAGTCATTGCCCACTTCGCATCCTGTAATAGAAAAGGACAAGGATAAGAGAAGTGACGATGAGGGACGAGGATATTGGAGGATTTGAGGAGGTTAAGAGGAGGGGCAGTCCTTGAGGTTCGACGTCCGCTCGCAGCATGCACACGTGCACGTCGATTGGCCCGCTGTTTTTCTCTGTCTTTTCACTGGAGACAACTCTGGCCCACCTAGAGCGGGTCTGCCGCCGCCGCGACCCCTCGCGCCGCTCGAAGCTGCTCCTGCTGCGCGGCCCTTCTGCTCCTTCTTACCCGCCATGGCGAACGCTGCAAGCGGAAGGATGGATCCAAGGTATTCGAATCAAACTGGCCTCGCGAGTACCGCTAGCGCAACTGACTCTGGCCAAAATGGCCTCGACGAGGTGGGGGTGGACACTGGTATATACACACGCACCGTGCCAGCCCACCAGCCCCAAGAGGCCCCAAATCGTTGATGTTCATTCTGCTTTTCCCAAGGCCCCAAACCGCTGAGGCTTCCCAAGAAGGCCCCAAGAGGCACAAATCGTCGATGCTTCCCAAGAGCCCAAGAGGTCATACATCGCTGATGCTTCCAAAGGCCCCAAGAGGCCCAAACCGTTGATGTTCATTGTTTGTTTTCATGTGTTCTCGCGTTTGCTCGTTATGTTTTTCCATTGTGCTTTCCCAGCGCATAAACAAAACAAACGCCGATGGCTTTTAAGCTTGCAGGTGTTTTTTCAAGGGTTGGGGGCCGAAACAAGAAAATATGTTTCAACCACCGAAAAAACAGCTCACGAGAGACCCCAAGGAGGGGTCCTATGGGGGGAACACGAACTGTGCACCAGGAAGCCCCCAGGAGGCGTGAGGAAGCCTCCAAGAGAGCCCAATATGCCCCCAGTGGCCCAAGAGGCCCCACGAAGCCCCCAATAGACCTAAAAAGAAACCCCAAGGAGCCCCCGAACGGCCCCAAGAGGTGTCAGAACTGCCTCCAAGAGGCCACCGAGATGCCTCCCAAGATATCCACACAAACCTCCAAGAGACCTCTAACCCAGAACCCAGGCACAGTGGCGGGATTGGCCGAAGGCCACTAGATAATTACACGAACAAGATGCGAACCATGGCTGGCATTCAGCACCGCATAGATTGCACCCAGTTGTCGTCGTCGTCATCGTTGTCTTCGTATTCGTCCGCAACCTGTCTTCCGTCGTCGTCGTCGTATTCATCTGCCGTCGTCGTCGTCGTCGTCTTCATCGTCATGTCGTCGTCGTCGTCGTCATCGTCATCGTCGTCGTCGTCATGTCGTCGTCGTCGTCATGTCGTCATCGTCATCGTCGTCGACTTCGTCCGCGTCGTCGTTTTCGTCGTCGTCATCGTCGTCGTGTCATCGTCGCAGACTGACGCATCGAGAGTTTTTGTTTGTTTTGTTTTTTGCTTGTTCAATCGGCTCAGGGCTGCGAGAGTTGCTCGTGGCTCGCTGCCGCTAGCATATGGGGCCACGCTTGTGGCTGCTGACATGGAGGCCACGCTTGTGGCTGCTGACATGGATGAAGTCGCCCACGTGGACGGCGTAGAATGCGTAGACGTGGAAGTCGTAGACTGCTAACATGGAAGAAGTCGCATGGCTAAAGGGAAACTTCCTGGCTATCGGGCGGCAGGGTGCCTGGCTCAAGGGTATCCGCTGGCGGCAAGGTATCTGGCTGAAAGGCATCTCCTGGCGGCAGGGTACTTGGCTGAAGGGCATCCGCTCGCTGCTGCTCTCCGATAGGCCCTCGCTGCAAGACAAACCCGTTCCATTTGGGACGTGGCGACCTTATAATTGAATTGGCGTTCGAAAGTTGAGGCACTGGAAACCCTTGGCCGTCGTCGCCCAATGAGTCCTCCACAACGGTGGCAGCTTCAGCAGCAACATGACCCTGGAATGCTGCTTGACTCTCGACGGGCAAGAGTGGAGTGGTGGCAGGCACAGGAGCGGTGTCAAGACCAAACTGACTGCCCGTGGCGGATGGAACAGGATGGAAGCCCGCCGGCGCGTTCTCGACCTGGGCTGACTCATGGTGGAGGCCCACCGCCTTCGGCGCGTTCTCGACCTGCTGCGGCTGACCCCACGCCACAGAGTGGGAGTTCACCGTCGGCTCGCTCGGCGCGCCCTTCGTCTCCTGCTCGACCACGTAAGGAACGCCCACGACCTCCACATCACTCGATGACTCGCCGTCCTTGCCCTTCGTCTTGAGCTTCTTCGCCGCTGGCCCTACTGGTGCATCGGCCTCGCCTCCCGAACTTGCGGCCTGGCCTCCCGATCCTGCCTCCTCGGGAGCTGGCGGCGCTCGCACAGGTCCGCTAGCTGCAGAGCTCTTTGTCACAAGCTCAATCTCGGCTGGCACACTGAAGTTCAGTGTGCCCTGCAAGTGTTCGGGCAGATCTTCGCACAGCAACTGCAGGCGCAGGGTGTGGCCCTTGACTTTGTGCAAGCGTGGGGGCGGCGTGCTTGCGCCATGTTCAGGAAGAGACATCGAAGCCGACCGACTGCGTGTAAAATGATACCAAGAACACAAGTGCAATATACATATAGAAATCAAAGATGTCTAGCCGCCCAAACTGCTGTAAGCTCAAATTGCTGTGGGACAACAATATTCTGAGTTGGACTGAGAGATTGCTGAGCTGGAATGAGCTGGACTGTCAGGCATACGAGAGTCTCAGCTAAGCCAAGCTGCGCTCCTGACGGCCAGCTGGACAGCCAATCGCTGAGCTGGATAGTCTAAGTAAGCTAGGCAATATCGGCAGCTAAGCTGTCTGAAACTGCATAGAGTCTAAGCTAAGCTGCGCTACTGACAGTCCAGCGGTAGGCGTATGTCGGGGCCCTTGCGCTCCTTGCAAATAATATTTATAAGGCCCCCCCCCGACGCAGCGAGCCCAAGAGGCGCTCGTTCTTGCAGCCAAGTCCTTACGTTTTTGCCTTTTCTGGCAGAAAAATCACCCAAAAACAAAAAATGGTAGGACCTTCAGCGGCCCCTCCTCCCCTCCCCCTCCCCTCGGGAACGGCTCCCCCCCCGGCTGCGCCCGCCCGAGCGCGGTGGCGGAATCGCGCGGCAGCGCAACTAGATTGTTTGTTTTTTTTTGTGGTGCGTTGCTGCCCTCCCCCATGCTCGCACCAGGGATCACTGGGAGATCAGACCACCGTTGTTTTGGTGCGCTGCTGCCCTCCCCCATGCTCGCACCAGGGATCACTGGGAGACCAGACCACCGTTGTTTTTGTTGGTGCGTTGCTGCCCTCCCCCATGCTCGCACCAGGGATCACTGGGAGATCAGACCACCTGTTTGTTTGTTGTTTGTCGCCGCGGTGCTGTCCCACCGCATCGCTTGAGACATCCTCGCAGTTTTCCCAGACACCCGAAGACCCAAGAGAGCCGCACGGCAGCCCCGAGACCACTGGGCCCTGGAAGGCCGAGGACCCCAATGGACCCGCACGGCAGCACGGCAGAGCAGACCAACACGGCAGAGAAGCAAGGCAGACCAGCCTTGCAGACCAGCATGGCAGATCAGCGCGGCAGCTCAGTAGCACTGCAGATCAGCAGGGCAGACCAGCACGGCAAACCAGACGGGCACGGCAGGAGCCCAACATGCCCAAGACGCCCAAGGAACCCAAAGAATACCACAAAAGGCGCACCCCTCACGCGGATCCGCGAAAGGGGGGTTGGGACGGGCAGTCGCGACCCCTCCCCCCCCCCAGCACTTGGTGCTGGAGGGGGGGGGGGGGGTTCGTGACCTTCGCCCCCGCCCGTGGGAGCCCCCGTTCGCGGATCGCAGGCGGCGAGGCGGAAGCCTAGGGCTAGTGCCCACCGCTACACCCCTCACGCGGGTCCGCCAAAGAGGGGTTGGGACGGGCAGTCACGACCCTTCCTTCCCCCCAACGCTTGGCGCTGGAGGGGAGGGGGGTCGTGACCTTCGCCCCCGCCCGTGGGAGCCCCCTTTCGCGGACCCCGAGGCGGCAAGGCGGAATCCTAAGGCGAATGCCCAAAAGTGCCCAGAAAGGACCCAAAGATGCCCATAAAGGCCCAAAGACGTGCCCGCCCAAGACGCCCAAGACAGCGTCCAAGATGGCCCGAGACGGCCTCCAATACGGCCCACCCAAGGCAGCCTCCAAGATTGCCCACCCAAGGCGGCCCACCCAAGACGCCCCCCAAGACAACCCGCCCAAGACGGCGCCCAAGACGGCCCGAGACGGTCTCCAAGACGGCCCGTTGTGACAGCGGAGCAGCTCGGGCGCGAACGCGCGGCTCAGGCCCAGACGGGCGGGGAGGCAGGGTGCGCGCGGTGGCGGGGAAGGCAAGGTAGCGGCGTGGTGGCGCGGAGGCAGAGTGGATCTCGGGGCAAGGGTGCGCGCGGTGGCGGGGAAGGCAAGGTAGCGGCGTGGTGGCGCGGAGGCAGAGTGGATCTCGGGGCAATGGCGGTGTGGGTGGGGTGGGGGGGTGGGGGGGGGGGGGGCGGGGCGCGGGCTGCTGTTGAAAGGGCGGACGGGGGGGGGGATGCGGAGCGGGGCGGGGGCATCGATTTGTCCGTCGAGCCGGGAGTCTCAAGCCTGGAGGACAGCGGCGCCAGACGAGAATGTGCGGCGATGGGGGGCGGGCGGGACGTCTTGGCGAGCGGCGACGGGGACGCGGGGGGGCGGGGTTGGGGGGGCCCCAGGACCAGCGAAAATCAGACCACGGCGCGGGGGGGTGCACGGTGGGGTGCGGGAGTTGTGTGGTGGGTGGGGGGTGTTGGGGGGGTAGATTGCGAAACTTTGAACCTTTCTGGTGCTGCGGGGGTGTCTGCGCGGGGGGGGGGGGGGGGGGGGGGGGGGCGGGGGCGGCGGCGGCGGTGTGTGTGTGTGTCGTGTGTGTGTGTCGTGGTGTTGTGTGTGTGTGTGTGTGTGTGTGTGTGTGTGTGTGTGTGTGCTGTGTGTGTGTGTGTGTGTGTGTGTGTGTGTGTGGGGGGGGGGAGATTGCGAAAACCCGTGCCTCCAGACGTACTACGGCTTCGTAATATGCGGCGCAATTGTGTTCCAGAGTTACTGCGGTGTCGTATTTGGTCGCGCAAGGGTGTTCAGGAAGTACTGCGGATTGGTACTTGTTTGCGCAGGGGTGTCTGGGTGGTAAAACCGAATGGTACTTTGTTGCGCATGGCCGTGCGGAAAAACCTAATTTTGGTATAAAAATTAGGTAAAAATTAGGTTTGGGGTTTGACGCTCGCGCGCCGACGTGCAGAAAAGTACCCCTTGCGAATTCGAACTTGCGCGTGCGAGTTCAAAAAGTACAACCCTGGTGTACTGCGTCGCGCCCTGGTGTTCAACAAGTACAACCCTGGTTGGATGGCTCCTACGCGCAGTGCCGACGCGTTCGCTGCGCCAACATATTGTCGCGCGCCAGAAACGCGGTTGTTCGGTGGTGAGTGTTTATCAAAAACCAGAAAACCAAACACAAAACAACCAAACAATTAGGAAAACAACTAGGAGTTGCCGAAAACTCCCGCGCAAGAATTACCAAAAAAAATGAATGAAAAAAATGGTTTTTCGAAAACCCACAATGAAGACAGCAGTGTCCTGCCCCAGAACCTGCCACCACCGCCTGCCCCAGGATACCTGCATTTTCTTTGGGTAGCACGATGAGCAAGTAGTCTGTCGCGTGGCATGTGGCAACGTAGAGGCAGGGAAAAGTCAACTCTCACATGATGATGAAGCCGCAATGGCCTTTCTGGCTCGCGGCGCGCGCCTGCACAGAAGGAGGAGACCACTCGAGTCCGAACGGCCGCGGGCGAGGAAGAGGACGAGGTGGCAGGCGGTGGCGCGGGGGATGTGAGGTTGAGGAGAGAAGGAGGATGGGGAGGATGGCGGGAGCGGCGGCGGCCCTGGTCGCTGTTGCACGGCGCGGCGGGCGCGGCGCCCCTGGCGGCGGAGGAAGAAGAGACCAAGGAGGATTTTTCAACTATGCCCCGACAAGAGATCTCTGGGACGGTACCCCTTGGAAGGTCTTTTACCAAACAATAGGTTTCGCAAGTATGCCCCGAGAAGAGATCTCTGGGACGGTACTTCTTGGAATGTGTTTTACCAAACACTAGGTTCCACAACTATGTCCCGAGAAGAGATCTCTGGGACGGTACCTCTTGGAACGTGTTTTACCAACCAATAGGTTCCACAGCTCTATGTCACGAGAAGAGATCTATGGGACGGTACCTCTTGGAAGGTGTTTTACCAAACAGTAGGTTTCACAACTATGTCCCGAGAAGATCTCTGGGACGGTACCTCTTGGAAGGTGTTTTACTAAGCAAAAGGTCCCGCAACTATGTCCCGAGAAGGGATCTCTGGGACGGTGCCCCTTGGAAGGTGTT
The DNA here is from genome assembly GCA_963575745.1 of Prorocentrum cordatum. Taxonomy (NCBI): domain Eukaryota; class Dinophyceae; order Prorocentrales; family Prorocentraceae; genus Prorocentrum; species Prorocentrum cordatum. The sequence continues at coordinate 1,252,583 of CAUYUJ010021615.1, forward strand.
TTACCAAACAATAGGTTCCACGATTATGTCCCGAGACGATATCTCTGGGACGGTACCTCTTGAAAGGCGTTTTACCAAACAATAGGTGTCACACCTATGTCTCGAGAAGAGATCTCTGGGATTGTACCCCTTGGAAGGTGTTTTTTTTATCGAGCAATAGGTTTCGCAACTACGTCCCGAGAAGACCTTGCCTTACCTTACCTTACATTACCTAGGCGGTGGGGGAGAACAGGGGCTGGCATGCGCATAGCGTTCCTTTGAGTGCAGTGCGCGAACGGCTGGCATGCGCATAACGTTCCTTTGAGTGCAGTGCATGAGCGGCTGACATGCGCATAGCGTTCCTTTGAGTGCAGTACACGAACGGTTGACATGCGCATAGCGTTCCTTTGAGTGCGGTACACGAACGACTGGCATGCGCATAGCGTTCCTTTAAGTGCAGTGCACGAACAGCTGGCATGCGCATAGCGTTCCTTTGCGTGCAGTACACGAAAAGCTGGCATGCGCATAGCGTTGATAGGCGACATGATCCATGTACAGCTTGTGCGATGCAGCACTTCACACATAAGCTTACATACTAATGTTTTGTTGCATAAATTATGTAAAGCTCGTGCTTTTGCAGCACTTCCACCGAACGCTTGCAAAGCGATGGTTTGCGGCATGATTTATGTAAGGCTTGTGATATGCAGCAACCCCCCTAAAGCTTACATAACATTGTTTTGCGGCGTGAGTTATGTAAGGTGTGCGCCCCCGCTCCCCAGGGGCTCCCAGGGCACGGGTCTGCATTGCTGGAGCCTCGGCGCGCGACCAGTCAAGCGAGCCAGCCAATCAATCGACCAACCATAGCACCAACTGGCATAACCAGCCAACCAACCAACCAACCAACCAACCGCACAGCCCAACCAGCCACTCCTGCCAACCAGCCGAACCAACCATCCAGCACAGCCAACCAACCAACCAACCAACCAACCAACCAACCAACTTGCCATCCCACCCAGGGTCCAGGGCAAACAGCTGGCCAACCAGCCCAACCATCCCAACCAACCAGCCCAGCCAACCAACCAATCAACCTCCCAACCAACGATGCCAACCAACCAACCCAGCCAACCAACCATCCCAGCAGTGGCCACTCCTGCCCTACGCGCCCCCTTTGTCTCCAGGGGCCTCAGGCAGTGTGCGGCGTCCGCCACCTCTGGTATCTACCCCCTTTCTTGGAGGGCCTCCCAGGGCGCGGATCTGTGCTATTGGGCCTCGGCGCGCGACCACGCAGCCCAACCAGCCAGCAAACCTGCCAACCAACCAACCAACACAACCAGCCAATCCAACCAACCAACCAACCAACCAACCGAGCGGGCGCTTTCTTCGTCCAACTTTCACGCGGGGCACCTGCTGGGGGGCTGATCGCCAAGAACTCTATTCATTGGATCCGCGTGCGCGCCCCGAAAGCGCCCAGCAGCGGCCACTCCTGCCCTACGCGCCCCCCTTTTCTCCAGGGGCCTCAGGCAGTGTGCAGCTTCCAACACCTCTGGCGCCGACCCCCGCTCTCCAGGGGCCTCCCAGGGTGCGGATCTGTGCTGCTGGGGCCTCGGCGCGCGACAAACCACCCCAACCAGCCAACAATGAATCCAAGCCAGCCAACCCAACCAACCAGCCCAACCAGCCAGCCAACCAACTCAGGGGGGCATTTTCTTCGCCCGACTTTAACATGCGGCCCCTGCAGGAGGGCAGATTCAGCCTTTGAGGCCCAAGAGCGCAGTGCCATGCTACATGATGCATCGCCATGCAATGCAATAATATGGCATGCGGCGGGTTCAAGAACTGACAAGAAATCTAGCTATGCATCCCCAAGCCATGCAATGTGATGCAGTGCAGTTGTGTCTCTGCATTGTCCCGCTCCTCTGCAGTTCCATCTCTGTGGCCAATGCACCATGCCATGCCATGACGTGTTGTCCGATGCAAAGCGTTTGGGCTGTAGCGCACGGCTTTGACAATGCAATGATACGCAATGATGTGCGAGCAAATGCAATGCTATGTAATGCCATGCGATGCTAAGTTATGCGTCGCTATGCACTGCGATGAAACGTAAAAGCTACGGCCCACTATACGATGCTATGTTGTAGGATGCTGTGGTATGCACTGATGCGG
>CAUYUJ010021615.1:1254824-1291151 GCA_963575745.1 Prorocentrum cordatum
CATCATCATCATCATCATCAGCATCAGCATCATCAGCATCAGCATCAGCATCATCATCATCATCATCATCACCATCATCAGCATCGTCATCATCATCATCACCACCATCATCATCAGCACCATCATCATCACCAGCGTCATCATCAACAGCATCGTCATCATCATCAACATCATCATCATCATCAGCATCATCATCATCATCATCATCATCATCATCATAATCATCATCGACAACATCATCATCAGCATCATCATCAGCATCATCAGCAGCAGCATCATCATCATAACCGGCAGCATCATCATCATCATCAGCATCATCATCATATCATCATCATCATCATCGTCATCATCATCATCACCATCATCACCACCATCATCATCAGCATCATCATCAGCATCAGCATCAGCATCATCATCATCATCATCATCATCATCATCATCGTCGTCATCATCGTCATCATCATCACCATCATCATCAGCATCATCATCATCATCATTATCAGCATCGTCATCATCATCATCATCAGCATCATCATCGTCATCATCATCAGCAGCATCATCAGCATCATCACCATCATCAGCATCATCATCAGCATCATCATCATCAGCATCATCAACAGCATCAGCATTATCATCATCAGCAGCATCAGCATCATCATCGTAAGCATCAGCATCGTCATCATCATCAGCATAATCATCATCATCGTCGTCATCAGCATTATCATCATCATCAGCATCATCAGCAGCATCACCATCATCGTCATCATCATCATCTCCTCTTCCTCCTCCTGCTCATCATCATCCGCCTCCTACTCCTCCTCCTCTTCCTCTTCCTTCTCCTCCTCCCCCGCCTCCTCCTCTTCTTCTTCTTCTTCTGTTTCCTCTTCGTCTTATTCGTCCTCATATTATTATGATTGTTATTATTCTTCTTTCTCCTCCTACTCCTCCTCTTTCTCCTCCTCCTACTCCTCCCACTCCTCCTCCTCCTCCTCCTTCTCCTCCTTCTCCTTTTCCTTCTCCTCATCCTCCTTTTGTTACGTTAGACTGGAACGAAGAACGATCCCGTTGCGTGAATGAACTGATGCATGGAAAAAAAGAAGGTGCGAGCCGGGTCCAAGAGGCACCCGGCGGGCGCCGCAGGTAATAAAATTCAGAGGAGGCGAAGCTAAGTGTAGTGCGCACAGTAGGCGCCCGTCAGGTCTTCGAAAGCGACATTGACCTCAGTTGAAATACCCCAAATAATCAAGCATAAACTCCCGTTGGATCTAAAGCGGCGCCTCCTCGAGTGACAAAGAACCAAAAAAAACGCAAGGATCTATGCCGAGCAACAAGTAAGTGAAGTGACGTACTTAAGCAAGTCTGCCCCCCTCCCAGCCCTGAATACGCCCCCTCCTGTCCAAAAAACGTGCGCCATCTAGGCCGACTGCGGAAAGTAAAAATGATCACCGTGAGAGGCAGGCCAAATGACGAGGCACAGTGCGTAAAGTGCGTGAACGAAAAACAATCGTAGTGCTGCTACCTAGGGCGAAGTAGGTCAACCCCAAACCTACCAAATAACAAAAACCACTGACGCGTCAAGAAAAGAGCCACCAGTGAGCCGGAGGAGTAGCGCATTGCGATATTTATCGTAGGCTGGCCTGTGTGCGGAAGCTGGCCTGAAGCAAAGGCTTTTGACTAGTGAGGCTTGCTTGAATGTAATTCCGAGCGACTGTTCATTTTGGACTGCAAGAGAGCGTCGCTGTAGCGACAAAGTAGGGCATGCGCCTGGCGCCATACCATGTGTAGGAGTAACCTGTATCAGGTTCCCTCGAAGTATCTATTGGCCACAAACCTGCAAACAGTACTGCGCTGGCTGTCAATGTCAAAGCTGAAAGAGAGTGTGGAGCAGACGTACTCAACAGACCACAGTAGGTGACAAAATGCCTCCACTGTCGAGGTGCGTGCCACTCTCCGCTCGGAGCGGGTGGCAGCTGTGACTGAATGCAAACCGTGAGAGCACCCTCCAACCATCCCACCCCATCCCACACACACACACACACACACATCCAACCCTCAATAACTTAGGTGACATGGCACTGGCTGCCTCAGGCACAAGTGCAAGTGCCACGAAATGTGAGACGCCGATCACGTTAAATTGGCGTCTGGCGACTTCCAAAGGTGTGCGGCTGAGCAAGGTGCGTTGAGCAAGGCGAGCGCATGGCGCCCAGCGACCCGCTGTAGGGCCGGCACCCCGCCGCCGAGGGTCCGAAGTCTTAAGTGGTCAGCAGTGCCCCCCACCCCCTTTGCTCGGGCACCGCCTCCCCCCCCCACATCCCCGTGAAAATGTCTAGACAGACTGCGGAAGGTGAGAAGGTGCCGGGTATCTCAGCTGCCATAGCGAAGCGCGGTAAAGCGCGGCAGCTCTAGGGTTACCGCCCCGTGCCACCTCGGCACTGGGACCCGCGCTCTCGTGGTTGTCCTCGGTTTCAGCACGAACCCACATTGTCCAGCAACTGCACGCCATGCAAGAGCTGCGTCGCTTGAGCTCGCGCGTGGGCAGATTGCTCACGCAGAGTCCTTGGACGTAAAAAATATGACTGAGCACTGCGCCACGCGGGATGTATCTTGGGCTGGCCTGCGCGCGGAGGCTGGCCTGGAACAGGCCAACCAACTAGTGAGGCTGGCTTGAATGACCAAGCGCGGTCGATCTGAACTGCATAAGAAGGTCGCCGCCACGACAAGTAGGACATGGGCCAGGCGACTCGGCAAGTGGAGAATGAACTGCATGGGCCGAGGGAAAACGAGGTACGCCAGTGCTGAAGGAGCGCAGGGAGTGGACCTACTCGACAGAACACCGCAGGTGGCAAAGTGACTCCACTGTCGAGGTGCCTTTTCCCAGACTCCGCCCCTAACCGAAGAGCCCCTCTTTTCCACGGAGCATGCGCAATGTAGGCCGAGCGCAGAGCGCACAGGAGATGAGTTTGACTAGCGTGGCCCGCTTGCACGCACTGGCAAGCGACTCGCCAGTTTGACTGCAAAGAAGTGCCGCTCTAGCCACAGAGAAGGGCATGTGTCTGGCGCCCTGGCATGCGGAGGAGAATCTGCACCAGGTTCCTCAAGTAACTTATTGGCCGTTAGAGGGAGGAACGAAAGCGCATGGTAGCGACGAGGCGAGTGGGGCGTAGGAAATATGCGCACGAAAGAGAAAGCAAGATCAATCCTAGGGCTGCGACCCAGGACTTTACAGGTCAACCACAAACCTACAAGTAAGGAACACCACTGACGCGTCAAAAGAGCCGCGGGGTACCGGAGGAGGGGCGCATTGCAAATCAATGGTCTACGTAGACTGTCTGACTGCTGGCACAGTCGCGCTGCCTCATCAGTAGGGGTCCTTCTACGGTAACTGACCCACTTGGAGTGCCTGTGTTGGACATTGCGGTAGCCTGCCGCATGTATCGAATGATGTAGGTAAGTCGTCATGTCTAGTTCGGTTGGCTCGTCGCGGTGGTTGCCGGCTTGGGCGGGCTTGGGGGCCGCCTTGTGCACCGTTGCCATGTGCTTGGGCGGTGGCTGCCTGAATCGTGCTCCACGTGCGTGCGTGTGTGTGCGTTCGTTTACGCTGTTGAGGTAGATATCGCAGCGAACTCGGCGCGCGCGTAACCTGTAGATGTACATCTGGAACGTGGGGTCGCCAGTCTTGCTGATGAATATGATGCGCCGGTTGAAGATGTGTATATGTTGCTCTCCGCGTCGCGCTGCTTCCTTGTGCGTTGCGATCGCCTGGGCGGCTTGCGACGGTAAGTAGGCGCGTCGCGTCGCCGGTGTCTGCGGTGCCAACTGCCGCCGAGGGATGGCCTGTAGCCACTGCTGTGTGTTAATGCCTTCTTCTGGCGGGCATGCGATCGGCATCACAAGTCCACGTGGCGGCGGGCGGGGCGGCATGTAGATGTACGATGGCGACCATTTGATTATTGCAGTGAATGTAGGAGCGGGGGCGAAGTCGCTGCGTCGTTGGTGTTGGGCGCATTCGGCAGCCGTTGAAATAAGTGAGCTGGCGGTGGCTAGTAGGGCCGCTGGTGCGGTGCAGTCGGAATTGCAGCGGTCGTCTTGATTTGGCATGGGTTTGCTTGGGATCGCGTCCTGCTTTTGGATGCGCTCGCGGTGAATTGCCCCGCGTTCCTGTTGCTGGTTGTGCGAACACCATGGGTTGCGCTAGCTGCTGTGTAGTCAGGCGTTCCGCTGCTTGGCTTTGCGGGCTGTCAGCTGCGGTTGTTAGGCTGGACGGGGTGCTACTATTAGCAATCCAAGATGGTGGCAGCGTGGGTGCAAGCGGTTTGGGCATGGGCTGCGCTGATGGTGGTGGTTTGGTTGGCGTTTGCTGGGTCGTTTGCATTGTGTTGGTCATGTGTTCTTTGTCGTTGGGGCTATCGCTGTCATTGCGCGCGCTGCTGACGCGTGGCCTTGGGCCATGTGGATTGCATAGTCGATGCGCTGCGTCGCGTAGTCGCACTGTCCAGTTGTACTTCATGTCGTGCTCGCCGCGGCAGGCGTTGAGCCATTGTGAGACTTCTTGTTGTGGTTGCGACCCCTGCTATTGTCTTGCGGTGCATGTCCTCCTGCAATCAGTTTGGCGATGCGGTCGTAGGTCTGGGCGACTTGCACTCTGAATACTAAGGCGTCGCGGCATTGTGCCGCGAATGCTTGCAAGTCATTGGCGCGTCGTGAAAAGTCTGGGTGCTTCGGCGGTTTGCGCAGCGGTTGGCGCGCGTCTGCTTTGACGGCGCTTGTGAACCAGATCCGTTTTCGTGCAAGTCGTAACGATCAGGGTGTAGGTGAATAGTGGCGTGGTTTGAGAGTCGGGTCGCGATGTTGGGCGTGGTAGGTACTGACTGCCGCCATGGTGGGCCAAGATCTCGCTGTTGTAAGTGTTGAGGTATCTGTGTCATCCAGGTAGTAGTAGATGGTCGCTGGGGAATATGAGCGCGCCTGTGTTGTTTGCTTCGTGGTAGTAGACTGCACGGTGCCATAGGTCTTCTCCTTGGACCTCCTCGCCTGCATCATCGGCGCAGTGACAGTAGGCGGTCCAACCACTAGGTAGGTCCATGTCACGGTATCTTTTTTGTTTAAGCGGTAACAGGCAAGCTTCGTGGAAGCCGGATGCTCTGCTCATCTTGGTCCATGAGCCGTCTCTGCCCTTGTTGTTGTCTTCTGGTGCTGACATGTCGTGGCCTGCGTAGCGGTCAACTTGACATTGGTCCGTTGGCGCGTCGGCGTTGGCCTGCGCCTATGGCATCGGCATCAGCGGGGGCTCGGGCGGGATGCATGCGCGGCTGTCTCCGCATATGTTCGACGTATTTTCAATGATGGTGGCGTTGGGTGCACTTCGTTATGGTGGTGGCGGTTTCTTGTGAACCGTTGCGCATGCGGCGTGGCTCCTCCAGGCGGTCGTAATAGTTCTTCTGGCTGTCGCCCCGATCTGCAATATATTATTGCACCAGTGCGCAGTGCTCCGTTCCTGGTGATAAGTCGTGATAAGTCGATGCGAAATGGGAACCCGTCCTTGGCGGGGTGCATGTACACTGGCTCCAAGGAGGCGGGGCAGGACGTTGGAGGGCTCGGCCTCTATGCAAGTCAGGTTGCAGCCGTCGTAGATGACGCGCTTGCTTGGGCGAGGGTCTGCGACGGGCGTAGGTCCCAGGCTTCCAATGGCACGCGCCCACTTGGGTTTGTGTCGGGTTGGTGGCTTGAGAACCTAGTGCGTTGGAGGTGTCGGGCCTGCATGGCAGCTGGGTTGGAAGCGCGCAGTGCCCTCCAATTGGTCGAGTAGCTCGCATTCAAAGTCTGCGGCGTTTTCGAGTTCCAACGTGTTTGGGCTGCTCGCATGCAACTGGCGGGGCGATGCGACATCGGCTCTTTTACAGCATGCATGTCACCCATGGCGGGTGGAGGGTCCGAGGCGCCCGGTGCGTGGAGTGCGTACGCTACGTAGTTGGTGGGCGAGAGTAGCTATGACCCCGAGGTGACGTTGCGGCGCGAGTTTGTCATGGAACATGTGAAGGTACGTCCTCCGTAGTTCATTTCATCGCACTTGACCTTCGCGCGGATGGCGTAGTCCTCGTCCATCTGGAGCTCGCACCGCGTGGTGCTCTGCTGGTAGCACGCGTTGCATAGCGCATCATTGTGAAGCTATTTGTTCCGCGAAGACGCGACTGAAGTAAGCGCATTTTAGTCTCACCTCGTTGCGGTGGATGTCGTTGATGAGCTGATCCCGCGCGCCATGCATGAGTGGTGCTCAGCACAAGTAGAATGGTGGCTCCTCGTCGTCGATTAATGGCTCCCCGTCGGGCCTGTAGTCGGCCTTCCTGTAGCACGGTATTTCCATCGGCCGTTGTGACCAGCGATGCCCGACGTCACGGTGCGAGCATAAGTGCTTCCAACCAACGAGGGCGGATGCGACCCGTTCGGAGAAGAGAAAAAGAAAAAAAAGTTGAAGTAAGTATTGTTGATGTCGGGCGAATATACAATCTGGCCCTAGCTGGTCGGCGCAGGCAAGCATTCGTGGCCAAATGGTAGTGAGACGTAGACGTAGTGCCCCTCGGCGTCGGCCTCGGCGATCATTCCCCGCGCGTCTGGATCGACATGTGCGCGCAGTGGCTGAGCGCAAACTGGGTCGCACGTGGATGGTGTAGCCGCGCGTAGTAGGTCTGGTCTGTTGTTTCAATTGCGGGCGCGTAGATGGCGGTGGCGATGCGTCGCTGCCGCGCTCGATGTATTACTCGGTGGGCTGACGACACAGTGATTCGATCAGGTCCTTGCGCTCCCTGGTGACGTCGTCGCCCCTCTTGAGCGACCATGCCACAGGGATCGACAATGATGCTAGGTAGGCGAAACGCGGTGCATTGGCCCATGCACTATATATATATACATATATATATATATATATGATCATGAACTGCCAGCGGTCGGTTGGCAACGGGGCTGCGCCAGGAACATAGCGCGGAAAATGCTTGCGAGGGCGATCACGTCGGCAATGCGTTTGAGCCTGATGATTACGGAGACAGCGCATGTAAACCCGCACTGGTAATCCTGACAATCTGCGCATGGTCCGCAATGTCCTCGGGGCCTTCTAGCTGCCTTGCCTCGACGCCTCTCCCGCAGGCATGCCTCTTGGGCCCAGGAGGCCCCCGTGCAGGGCATGAGGCTGCGCGCCACTGCATCTGCGTCGCATGGACGGCACGACGATGAGAGGGCCCGCGCTGGCCATGAATTACAGTTAGTAATCCCGCAGTCAGGCTTGCGAGCAAATTTACTGACGTTTTCACCCATGTGAATGTCCAACGCATGTCGAGTGGGCCTATGAATTTGTTGCCGGCGCCTGAAATACGTCTGAACCATGGGCGCTTGCGTCGGTGACTTGGGCATCTGTCGCATGGACAGCGGCGTCACACATGCATGGCCATGAGACGTCATAGGTTGCGCCTGGACGCGCTGAGCCTCTCCCCCAGGCATGCCCCTGGGGGCTCCCACACAGGGCATGAGGCAGCAATTGTCCGCGGTTCGCCTGCACGCGCTGCGCGTCGTTGCACTATAGCCGCGCAACGCTGCTCGATGCCAGCGGCGTGCGCCTCTCCCCCAGGCATGCCCTGTAGGGCTCCCATGCAGGGTGTGAGGCTGCTTGTTGTGCTGTAGTATTGATGTGATTGGTCCGTTGCTGCTGGGCGGCGCTGAGTAATGCGCACCACGCAGTGCTTGGGCAGGCGCTGCGTCGGTCTGCGAGGCACTATAACAACGGAACCAAGAATGGCACTCCAGGAATGGGCACACATGGCTGTGGGACGCACAACGCTAGCTGATGCATGCCATCGCGCCGGCTTGACCACTCATTATCACTTGAATGTCACCAATCTCTGCGTACTTGACTGGATGCGCATGTAAGAAGAAGATTATGTTGTCATGCGTGAAGCTTTGAAACTCCAGCTGCGAAGTAACGAATATTGTGCATGAGCGCGCTTGCACATATCTCATCTCGCATGTTTCCCGTAGGCGCGTGAGCTTCAGAAACTGTCTGCCTCTGTGCCGAGCATGAGTGCGCGTTTCCCCTTTATGTCGCTTGCGGTAGGCGCCCGAGCAACGTTGGCACCCCTGTCGCATGGTGCATCCAAGCCGTTAGAGGAAATCCTGGAGGTACAAGGGCCAGCTGCGCGGTGAGACAGAACAATGGGTTCTGTGCATTAGAATGCTGCAAGTATCTCCTCTCGTGGTGATAATATATCAGAAGGGAATGGTCACTGTGAAAGAACTGCTGCATCTGCCGCATGATCAACTGCAGCACGTGCATATCCTCAGAGCGCCCCCCCCCCCCCCCCCCCCCCCCAAAGGCGCGCCCCGGGGGGGGGGCCATGCAGGGAACGAGGCAATGCCCACCGTAGCGCTGCATGTCGCGACCCTGTTGCCGCGGGTAGGCCCATGCAACTATTGCGTTTGTCTTGCGTCGTCGCTGCGCGGCGCTGCCTGCACCAGCGTCGGGTGCCTCTCCCCGAGGCATGCCCCTCAGGGCTCCCATGCAAAGCATGAAGCAGCTGATGTGCCGTCTTCTTGCCGTGGTTGCACTGCCTGGCTCGTCGCATATAGGCGAGTGCTGCGTAGGAGTGATGCGTAGATGCTTGGACTGGTGCTAAGTCGACCATTGCATTAATCGCAATGGGGCGGAGATGGGATTGACGGCGTGGGAGCAAATGGCTATGGGAGGGCACCGCACTGGTTGAAGCAATTCTCATCTTTGAATGCCACCGCTCTTCGTGTGAACAGATGCGCATGTGGGGCGGGCCGCATGTCATGATGAGCGCGTCAATGTATTTGTCGCTACGCAGTCTGAGTTGGTGAGGTTTGCATGTGCATCGAGAAAGAGCCGTTGACAATGTACTTGTCGATGTGCGTGTTACCTTTGCACCGGGCATAAGAACGCGCGCGCCCTCATGCCGCTTGCAGTAGGCGCGTGAGCGACTTCAGTGGCACTGCCGCATAGTAGATCCCAGGTATGGGTCCGCACGAAGCATGAGCATGCATGCGCCCCCTTGTTGCGCGTGTACCGAGCACAAGTAGGCATGTATATTCACATCGTTTCAGTAGGCTCGTAGGCGCGACTGGACAATGGACCGCGCATCGACATGCAGCATGTGCCTCTGGCCCTGTCGAAATGGAGTTGGATGTGGTGGATGGTCACGAACAATCAGGGCATCTGAGATACCGTCGACACCTGCCCCCCAGGCATGCCCCAGGGGCTCCCCATGCAGGGTACGAAGCTATGTCCACTGCACCGTCTTGTTATGCTGGATGTCGCTGCCCCTTTGCGCAGTGGCCATGTACTTGTCGACGCGTGTGCAATGTGGTTAGCATTGGTAGTTCAGGTTTAACGTGCACTGTGTGAACTTGCATTGCTGGATGTCGCTGTCTCTGTCGGTCGGTTGCAGTGTGCGTTGGGCGCGTTGTGGTGCTGGGCGCACAGTGCATCGCAACGGTGCTGGGTAAGTTGTTGTGCGTGTACTGAGAAGTAGGGAAGTGGTTTGTATCCCTGCGTAGCCTCTGGTGTACTTGGCGTTAGGGGATTGTGCTAGTTCGTACGCTATGCACGCGGTGATCCGGCGGCACATTCGCGATGGGATGTTGTAGCTACCGACGACGTCGTTTGCGGAATGCTTAGCGCGCCGCGCAGGTGCATCGATTGCCGTTGTTCAAGGTGTTGAATGTGCTAGGTTGCGGTAACTGCCATGTTCGTGTGTGTGTTGTGCTCTGGCCGCCGTGGTCCATTGTGCACAGGTCGATCGCATTGTGCTGTGCTCAGCTGTTTAACAGATTGAGCTGTATTCCAGATGATGTGTTGGTCTGTGCTGTGTTTGGTCTTGGTCTTCATTATGGCTGGTGTATTAGTGTTTCGTACTGCTGCGATGAGTAGCTTGTGCTCTGTTGTCTGCGATTGAGATTTCGTGTCTTTGGTAGCTGGTTGGATGACTGGTTTGGGCACCCACAATATTAAGTGTTGCGGCGTGGAGTATCATTGAGGCTGACCTTGTCGCCTACGACTTCGACGATTGTAGCTATGTCGTCCCGGGTGATGTTGTCCATCCATGTGTCGACTGTGTGCGGGTGGGCTAAGTCGATTCCTGTTGCGTCGGTTGTGTTGGTGCTAATGCACGCGTAATAAATTCTGATGGGGCGTTGCTCGAGGTTGCGCTGTAGGTCGTCGTTGCATCTGGCACGCTGGTTGCGTAAAAGAATGTATATGGGCATTGCCATGTTGTCGGTGAGTGGGGTCATTGGCGTTGGCCGCGCGCGCGGTCGTCGTCGGCGGGTCGGCGCAGTCGCGCTGCCGTTTGTTGTTATCGTTTGTGTTTCGGCGGCAGGGTGACTGGCATGGTCGCGGCGTCGCGACGCGGGCCCTTGCTCCGGTTGGTCGCTCTCTCCGCGTCTCCCTCGGCGCGCAGTGCCGCTAGCTTCTCTGCAACCATGCTAAAAGTTCTGCGCATGTATTTCGCGACTCGGCATTTGTGGTGCGCAGGGAGCCGCTGCCACGCGCGAAGTTGCTCGCGGCCGCGCTGGCAGCTGGCGACAGTTGATGGTTTTCGTCGCATGTCCGCATTCGTAGCAGACGCAGGCTGCGAAATGCGGCGTAAAATTGGGCAGTCGCGCCGCGTTGTTGGAGTCGCGTTGTTGCACCTTTTGGGCCCAAAGTGTTGCGCTGAGTAGTTCGCTGAATGCGACGCGTTGTTCCTTTTCGCCTTGTCAACTCGATTGCTGAATTTCTCGCGTGCCTCACGCGTGCATTGCAACCACCTTTGCGCGCCCCATTCGCCCTCGTGGGTCGCCTGTCGTGGCTGCGAGCTCTGTCATCCATTTGAAGATTTCTATGATTAGGTCGACCCACGTGCGCGGCGCCGTCACGTGTCTGTCGTTCGCGGCAGAGGTCAATGCGTCGGAGCTGGACGCCCGGTCCTCTGAGGGTCAGCTTGACAAAAATATATGAGTCGTCGCGGTCTGAGCTCGGCGGCGCAATCGGTTCTGTCGGCGAGTAGCAGTAGCTGTGTGTCGGAGGTCAGCTTGTCTGCGCTTTGGAGGCGGTGCGTTTGGGGTGGCGCTGCGAAATGCTCGGTCGCGCGCTGCGTTGAGCGCTGCGACGACGCCGTCTGATGGCGGGCTCCACGTCTCGGCTCGGCAGAACAGGTGGCGTCTGCAAATCTAACATGTGTTTCAGTTCGTAAATGCTTATGATTGAAGTGCGTCGCTTCGAGCGGCACGAGTGCTGCTCGTCGTCTTGGGTTCGGGTGGCGCGGTCGCACTGTTGCGCTGCAGGTTGGGTCGAAATGCGTTCCCAAGTAATCGTATACGCGCGCAATTGCAATGTGTCCCACGTTGGACAGTAGATGCTGGCGATTGATCGCGCTAGTAGCCCTTGCTTTGCATGCATGGCAACAGGTCCTGCGATGTGCAGTGGGAATGCTGACTTACGCGGTTTGTAATTCATCTCGACTCCGCAGCTGGCGAGGATGGCGCGTTCGCGGCAGCGACAGCCACGCCGCGCCCCGGCATGTCCTCGTCTTTGCACCGGATCACAACGCTTACAACGTCTACAAATGCAACGCTTGGTGCGCGGTCGCCCTTTGGTGCAAGAGTCGCTCGGCATTTAGAGAGCAGCGGGCCGCTCGGTAAAAAGTAATGCCACGGCGCAAAATTTGCCTCGCATGTTGTCGGCGAGCTCCTCGGAGGGCCTTGCGAAAGATAGGTTGCACATCGCGTCGGCCAAGCTGCCACCGGGCCCGGCGCCCCTTGCCGGGCGCGCTGCCACGCTGGAACGTGCGCGCTCGAAGCGCGCTGCTTTGCGTGACTCAATAAGCTGCGCTGATAGGCGCTGTTCGCACTGGCGCCTATTCAGCAAGCCAAGTTGCTCTAGTACGCTCGCGCAAGTGGTATGAGTGGCGTTGGGAAATCAGAGTTGTCGCAGTAGTTGTCTCGCTCGCAATTGCCTGTGGTGCTGAGGACGATGTCTGTAAATGCTGTGCGAAATGCTGCCGCGAGGTCGACGCAGTTCCTGGCGGCGGCGGCCTTGCGGTTCTTGCCGCATCTCGTGATCGGTGCCGCGCGTGCTGCGAATGCCGTCCATCTTCCTGCAAGTCCTCCACGTTGCGTAGGAAGTAATGCTGGTTGTAGTAAGGACGTTAGGATCTGCCTGAAAAAGGTGCGATGAAGCTCAGACATTTCAGATGCTAGTAGAATGGCTACGCATCGAGCTGCCTTGCTGGTTGCGATGCGTCCTTTGTGTAAGGGCGCTGCCGTTCCGTGCTTCCCCATGAACGGCTCTTGCTGGCATAGTGATGCTTTGACGAGTAGCTGACGCGCGTGCCAAGCTGCACTTGCGGGCGCTGTTTCAAGAAGGTTGGTTGTGATTCGGTCAAGTCCTGGCTGCTTGCACCGTCTTAATTTTCTGATCACAGTTGAAAGTCTTGGCATTGTGATAATGTGCTGGAGTGAGTATGGCGTGATCAGAGTGGTCGTTGTGGCGTTGTAGAACTTGCACATGTAGTCGCTGTCTGTGAGTGCGGCTTCTCCTTGGTTCGCAGAATGTCGAATGAACTCGCGCGCGCGTTGCTCGCCCGAGTCGAGTGCGCCCCTGTCAGAGTAAAGGAAGAACTGCATAGCTCGCGCATGGTGAATTAGTCTCCCTTCTGGTAGCTGGTCCGCGACGAAATGCTGCTTCTGCGTGCTGTCATGCTGCTCTGTGCTCCTGGGTATCTTCTGGGTGTTGGAATGGATTGGGTAGTTGCGGTATGTGGCTAGCTCGGTCAAGCTTGAGCTGTATTGCTAATGGTAATGGTGTTATGGTTGCCATGGGGAAGCTGCGCGCGGCTGCGTGCGCGTCGATGTAGGCGCTGTTGTCTGCCGCGTGTAGCGCTAAAAGTAGTGCGTAGATGTTGCGGTCTGTCGGTCTGCCTGTCGCGTCCTTCGTCGGACCTTCGCTGAGCTTGTAATACATTTACGGCTGGGGTGGCCTTGCGGTCTTGTCGTAATACTGCAATGGCGCGCCGGCGTAGTCGGGCACGCTTCATGGTGTCGGCGGTGATGCACGGTTGCCTTGGTGTGAATTCGTCGGAGGGGACGTGGGCTCTTGCTGCTGCGTGTATTGTGTCGGTTGCTCTGGTGGTGCTCGTCAATGGCTACGCCCCATGCAGGTAGTGGCTGTTTGCCGATCAGTGCGGCGAATATGCTGCATGTTTTGCAAGGTATTGCATCTTGATTGGGCCGTATGTTGCATGCGCGTTGTTGCTCTTGGTGGTGCCACTTTTCTTGTGTAGTGAAGAATAGCATATATTGGGGAATGGTCTTCGTTTTGGGCTCCACAGTCGTGTTGGTGGTCGATGCAGAGTTCCTGTAGGTACGGTATCCAGTCGTTGGCAATGGCTATGCAATCACTCCTGGAATTGAGGATGGTGCCTATGTGCTTTGACATACGTGTGCGTCGGTTCATGTTCGGTTGTTGCGATAATGCACGTAGGGTCGTATGCTGGCATGAGTAGTCTCACTTGCGCTGCATTGTCGGATTCTGGTTGTTTGGTTGTGAGCGGCGGTATGCCGCCAATTCCTGGTGAGGTCGTCCTTGAGATGCGTGGTTGAAGTCAGCGAGAATAATGGTGGGTGGTCATTTGGTCGCCAGGGCGAAGTGTGTCCCACCATTTGGCTGGGTGGCCCGGGTCGTGACTTACATGTGGGGTGTGCGCTACGTAAACGGTATCGCTAATGAGTGGAGCGCGTACCTTAATGATAAGGAGACGGTGCGATGAGTGTAATACTCTGGAGTGTTGGCATGTGAAATATAGTTTTCTCTTGGGTGTGGTCGCGTATGGTATCGGGGTGCTGACGAGTAGGCTGCATGCTAGCGTAGATGTGTGCTGTGGAGTGGTGAATTTGAGGAATGCGCCTGCTGTGCCGAAGTCGTTGCATGTTGTCGTTTCTTGTGCTCCCATTAGGTGGGTCTTGTGGGGTAATGTTTGTGTTCGTAGGTGCTGTCCTCTCGTCATGTGCTGTAGTGTCCTTTTGTCGCAGCACGTCTCTTCGTTGGATGCGTCGATATGTGCTCCTTGTGCGTTGTATGTGGCCATTTAATGTGGATGTCCGTTGAGTTGGCCTTTTGCTAGTGTGCTATGTTGGTCTGCTGCTGTAGGCTGGTGGTCATGAATGGCTGTAGGTTGGTGTTCATGAGTGGTTATTTTTGGTGTGCTATGTGTGCTGCATAGTGTAGTCCATTGGTTGAGATCATTGGATATGCACACTGGTCGTTGTTGTAGGCCGCTATGTGCATGATCCAGTAGATGTTTGGGTGGTCCGGCAGGAGTGTTTGGATGCTGTCTTCGGGTTGCTTCGGTCTTTTGTGGTGCTGCGGAAATCGTCTTGTGCGTGGGTGACGGCATGGTGTTCTGCTATCGTGTCTGCTACTTCGTTCCATGGGTGGTCGTCGTGTCCGTGGATGTGGTCGATGGTGATGCGATGCCGCTGTTTGGACGTATGGAGAATTACTTGTGCTAGTCGTGTGAGTGGGTCGGTTAAGTCCTGTAGTTGTGTGATTAGGTGTGTTGCACTTGCTGACTTGGTGTTTATATGTTTGTCTATGTGAGGAGGATGCTGAGTCGCGTAGATGGTGGCCCATATGATTGCTACTAATTCGATGCTGGTGCTGTCGAGTCGGTCGTAGTCGATGTTGGAATGTATGCTGTGTGTGATGCTGCTGGAGAAGTATCCTATGTAGCTTGGTCGGTGGCCATCGTAGTGGAATGCTGCAAATGCCCTTGCTGAGTTGTTTTGTAGAGAGGTAGGGCGGCTCTGGTCACTGGATGGTGCTCAATATCAGTGAGGTCATGGGTGAGTCTATTCTTAATTGACGTCGGAAATGGATTGCAGGATGCAGTTGGGAATAGGCTGTTGGATGTGGTGCGTGTGCTGCAGCTGGTTGCTGTGGCTATGCTAGGGTAGAGAGGTCTCTGCTTAGTGTCATCCTGTCCACTTGGTGGGTCGTATGACGCTAAGCCTCCTCCTTCTCCTCTTCCTCCTCCTCCTCCTCCTCCTCCTCCTCCTCCTCCTCCTCCTCCTCCTCCTCCTCCTCCCCCTCCCCCTCCCCCTTCCATCCCTTTTCCTTATACTTCGCCGCTACGAAAATTCGGCCAAACGGCAGCGCCGCCCGTTAGGCGATGGGGGCCTGGTACAACGTTGTCAATGTCGTTGCGCCCGCGACAAGACAGGAGACGTCCAATTCGGCGAATTAGGCAGTGGGGTCCCAGTACAATGCTCTGTTCAAGCATCGTGTTGTTCAAGCCTCGGGAGAGACCACCCTTGGGATTCGGAGCCGATGGTTTGGAAATCCAGTCGAGATCGTTGTTTGGAGAAAGTCTCAAGCAAAAACCACACACTATCGAATGTTGAATTCCAAACGGTGTGGCAACTTCGATACGACGGTTTAGATCGAGACGTCCTACAAAAAAACGAACGACTTCGAAACGTTCGGATTCGATTTCGCCATGGCGCTCCCGCCCAAGACTTCCTCCAAACTAGAGTTCGAAACGCTTCTGGTTCGATTTCGAAGTGGCGCTGCCGTACAGGACTTCCGCCGGAGCAGAAGTCGGAGCCTTGCGGGTTCGAAGTCGGAGCCTTTCGGGTTCGATTTCGGAATGGCGCTCCCGTCCAGGACTTCCTGAAAGCTGGATTTCGACACCCTTCTGGCTCGATTTCGAAGAAATGTTGCTTCCGCCCAGGACTTCCTCGAAAATAGAGGTCGGCACTTCTCCAGCTCGAACTCGCAATAGCGCTCCCGCCTAAGACTTGCCTTGGTGGAACCACGAGAATGGTCTAAACTTTCGTAGCGCCGATGTAGATAACTCCTCCCTGTCGCACCCCCAGACGTGCCGATTGGGCGGGGGCTGGGCGTTTCGCTTGAGACCTCCTCACGATCTATGACCCTGAATTGTGAAAGTTGCAACGTTTTCGCGGATGGAGGGCGGGTCGTTTTCAAAATGTGGCTCTCGCCTTAGCGCAGCGCACATGCGTCTCAAAAGTGTGCAGCAGTTTCACGATGGAGGGCGAGGCTTTTCCAAAATATGGTTCTCGCATTGGCGCCGCGCACATTCGTATTAAAGTGTGCGACAACTTCGGTGATGGAGGACCAAAATGTGGTTCTCGCCTTAGCGCCGCCGGCATTCTTCTATATAATGGAGCGACTGCTTCAAGGATTGAGGGCGGCTCCTTTTCAAATGTTCCTCTCGAATTATTACCGCGCACATTCGTCGTAAAAGAGTGCGACTGCTTCAAGGATGGAGGGCGGCTCAGTTTCAAAATAATCCTCTCACCTGGACATTGCGCACATCGTCTAACACATTTACAATCATCTCATGGAATCGTACGATTGAAGTCCCGGAAACGGTTTTCCGGCACGATTTTGGATTGTCGGGACGCATCAGGCACGTTGATCCGCGGCGGAGAAATGGTGCGCTGGCATGGTTGAAGATTATCAGGCGGTTGTCTTCCAATGAGCCACTTCTCGCAATGAACAGAAATTTCTGTAGGGACCTACAAAAGGAAATCTAGAGGCAGGGTGTATTCCAACATCGTGTCATACTTAGGCTTGCTTGCACTATCCCTCCTCCTCCTCCTCCTTCTCCTCCTCTGCGTCCTCCGCCCACCGTC
This sequence comes from Prorocentrum cordatum, assembly GCA_963575745.1. Lineage (NCBI taxonomy): Eukaryota > Dinophyceae > Prorocentrales > Prorocentraceae > Prorocentrum > Prorocentrum cordatum. Next base: position 1,271,523 of record CAUYUJ010021615.1, read on the forward strand.
CTCCACCCCGCACCATTATCCCTCATCTTTTTCCACCTCCTCCCCCTGCTCTACTCCTCGCCAATTCAGCCGACCCTTCGGCGTGTGGAAGACGCGGTCGTCGACGTCGTCGTCGTCGCCGTCGTCGTCGTCGTCGCCGCCGCCGTCGTCGTCGTCGTCGTCGTCAGTCCCAAGGAAATTGAGGAACAAGGCACAGGAACGTCGTAGTTAGTTCGAAGGGAAGCCCGTTCCATCTATTACCCTGCCGGGGGAGGGGTCCTGGTCAGAATGCCGCCCCTCCCGGGGTGCCAGCGGGTCCCGAAGCGGGTCTCCAGCGTGGTCCCCGGGAGAGGTCCCGCCTTCAGGGTCGGCGGCACTGGCAGCAAGGCCTTCGCAATACATACCTACCTAACCCAATCATGAAGACGAGGGGGAGGAGGAGGATGAAGAGGAGGATGAGGGAGTCGGCATGATGGCCACTAACGTACTGGATATACCTGCCAACAGGTACTGGTCCATACCGTACCGCGCCAACCGGCCGAGACCACCGTACCGGACGATACCGTTCTGGCCGCGACCACCGTACTGGACGCTACCGTACATGCCGCGTCCACCGTACCAAATGGTACCGCACCGTGGCGCACACTGCACGCGGCGCTGCGGCGGCGGCGGGTGGGCGCGGCGGACCGCGTGAGGGCAGGCCCCTTTGCTCCCCCGAGCAAGGGTAGGGGCGAGCGACAGCAGGGGGGCGCCTCCAGAGTACCTGGGTTCCCACGGGAACCACCCCACCGGCAGTCCACTGGCGACGCCCCATGTCCCTCCCCCCCGTGTGCCCTTCCCCCCCCCGCGTGCCGCGACGCCCCATGTGCCTCCCCCCCCATGTGCCCTCCCCCCCTGTGTGCCCCCCCTCCGTTTGCCTCCCCCCAGTGTACAATTACTCAATATGAATACTACTCTCCCTCTTCCCCTGATGACGTCTTGGGGATATTCGCCCCCCCCCGCGTACTGTTTTTTTACACACAGGTTTCCCCGGAGTTGGGTTTTCGCCTGCATTTTACCTAACAGCGAAGACTGATAGGTTTCTAGTAGGGTCAAAAGAGAGCATCATGACGCCCCAGGGGGGTCTGGGCGCGATCTGGGGGAGGGTGCCGGGGACTTTTTTTTAGCCAGCAGTTACACACTTTGTGGTCTTCGAGGTCCCAGAACTCCATTCCCGGGACACATTCTGAATGCCCGGAGCCAACTGTAGGCCACTTCGTGGTCTTCGAGTTCCCAGAACTCCATTCCCAGGCCACATTTTGAATGCCCGGAGCCAACTGTAGGCCACTTCGTGCTCTTCGAGTTCCCAGAACTCCATTCCCGGGCCACATTTTGAATGCCCGGAGCCAACTGTAGGCCACTTCGTGGTCTTCGAGTTCCCAGAACTTCATTCCTGGGCATGATTTTGAATGCCCGGAGCCAACTGTAGGCCACTTCGTGTTCTTCGAGTTCCCAAAACTCCATTCCCAGGCCACATTTTGAATCCTGAGGCAGGCTGAGGCTGAGGCTGAGGCAGGCTGAGGCTGAGGCAGGCTGAGGCTGAGGCCGAGGCTGAAGGCAGACTGAGGCTGAGGCTGAAGCAGGCTGAGGCTGAGGCTGAGGCTGAGGCAGGCTGAGGCTGAGGCTGAGGCAGGCTGATGCTGAGGCAGGCTGAGGCTGAGGCTGAGGCTGATGCAGGCTGAGGCTGAGGCAGGCTGAGGCTGAGGCCGAGGCTGAAGGCAGACTGAGGCTGAGGCTGAAGCAGGCTGAGGCTGAGGCTGAGGCAGGCTGAGGCTGAGGCTGAGGCAGGCAGGCTGATGCTGAGGCAGGCTGAGGCTGAGGCTGAGGCTGATGCAGGCTGAGGCTGAGGCAGGCTGAGGCTGAGGCCGAGGCTGAAGGCAGACTGAGGCTGAGGCTGAAGCAGGCTGAGGCTGAGGCTGAGGCTGAGGCAGGCTGAGGCTGAGGCTGAGGCAGGCTGATGCTGAGGCAGGCTGAGGCTGAGGCTGAGGCTGATGCAGGCTGAGGCTGAGGCAGGCTGAGGCTGAGGCCGAGGCTGAAGGCAGACTGAGGCTGAGGCTGAAGCAGGCTGAGGCTGAGGCTGAGGCAGGCTGAGGCTGAGGCTGAGGCAGGCTGATGGCTGAGGCTGAGGCTGAGGCTGCTGATGCTGAGGCCGAGGCTGAAGGCAGACTGAGGCTGAGGCTGAGGCTGAGGCTGAGGCTGAGGCTGAGGCTGAGGCTGAGGCTGAGGCTGAGGCTGAGGCTGAGGCAGGCTGAGGCTGAGGCTGAGGCTGAGGCAGGCTGAGGCTGAGGCTGAGGCAGGCTGAGCTGAGGCAGGCTGAGGCTGAGGCTGAGGCTGAAGGCTGAGGCTGAGGCAGGCTGAGGCTGAGGCCGAGGCTGAAGGCAGACTGAGGCTGAGGCTGAAGCAGGCTGAGGCTGAGGCTGAGGCAGGCTGAGGCTGAGGCTGAGGCAGGCTGATGCTGAGGCAGGCTGAGGCTGAGGCTGAGGCTGATGCAGGCTGAGGCTGAGGCAGGCTGAGGCTGAGGCCGAGGCTGAAGGCAGACTGAGGCTGAGGCTGAAGCAGGCTCAGGCTGAGGCTGAGGCAGGCTGAGGCTGAGGCTGAGGCAGGCTGATGCTGAGGCAGGCTGAGGCTGAGGCTGAGGCTGATGCAGGCTGAGGCTGAGGCAGGCTGAGGCTGAGGCCGAGGCTGAAGGCAGACTGAGGCTGAGGCTGAAGCAGGCTGAGGCTGAGGCTGAGGCAGGCTGAGGCTGAGGCTGAGGCAGGCTGATGCTGAGGCAGGCTGAGGCTGAGGCTGAGGCTGATGCAGGCTGAGGCTGAGGCAGGCTGAGGCTGAGGCCGAGGCTGAAGGCAGACTGAGGCTGAGGCTGAAGCAGGCTGAGGCTGAGGCTGAGGCAGGCTGAGGCTGAGGCAGGCTGAGGCTGAGGCTGAGGCAGGCTGAGGCTGAGGCTGTGACTGCGACTGCCGTTGCCACTGCGACTGTCATCGCGAATGCGACTACGACTGCGAGAACAGCAGAATTCTACAACTGGATTCTCATCTGAATCTTAAGGGGAATGCTTCCAGATATGCTCCTACACATCGCTGTTAGGTTGCTTTGCCGGGATAATTTTTCCAAAATGCTGCTCTCGCTGAAGCGCCGGCCTCATTTTCGAGCCCCGCTCGTTCCGAATCGTGCTCCCGCTGCAGCGCTGGCATCATTTCCGCCGGCGCCCGGGCTGCACGCCCGAGCCGGCGCCCGGGCCGGCGCTCGGGCCGGGTCTGGAGCCGGTTCCGGCCGGCGCCGGAAAATCGAGTTCCGAGGCGGCGCCGAAAAAAGGCCATTCCAATACATTTTTTTTTGAAAATGCTGAATTTCTGCTTCTGGCGCCCGGGAAGCCTTCCCCGGAGTTAGGTTTTCGCCTGCAATTTTTCCCAAAATGCTGCTCTCGCTGAGGCGCGGGCCTCATTTTCGGGCCCCGCTCGTTCCGAATCGTGCTCTCGCTGCAGCGCTGGCCTCATTTCCGTGCTTCCGCTCGTTCCGAATCGTGCTCCCGCTGCAGCGCTGGCCTCATTTCCGCGCTTCCGCTCGTTTCGACTCGTGCTCCCGCTGCAGCGCTGGCGTCATTTTCCGTACCATGCCACGGCATGCAATGCAATGCCAGGTTGATACTACGCTTCGCGGTGCTCTTCTACGCCTTGCCATGCCGTGCTCTACAACGCATCGCGTACCCTTTCGGGATAATCGCCCTGCTTGACATCCGACTGTGCGAGTAGAGAGGGGATCTGCGCCATGGTAAGGGATGGGAGGGAGGGGTAGGATGTCAGATATGACGCGAGCGCACCTAGCTTGCGCCTCCCCCCTCCCCGTGTGTGCTTCCCCCCCCCCGTCGTGTGCCTCCCCCCCCCGTGTGCCTCCCCTCTCCCACCCCCGTGTGCCTCCCCACCCCCGTGAGCCTCCCCCCCCTCGTGCCTGCCCTCTCTCCCCCCCCCCCTCGTGCCTGCCCCCCATACCCCGTGCCTCCCCCCACGCGTGCATTCCCCCCCCCCCGGAGCCTCCCGCCGCCCCCTGTGCGCCCCCCCTCCTCCCCGTGCATCTTTCCCCTTCGTGCGCCCACCACCCACCCCACGTGTTTCCTGTGTGCCCCTTTCCCGCGTGCCTCCCCCAGCCCCGTGTGCCTTCCCCTCCCCGGGGAAGGGCTCTTGGCTCCTGCCTCCGTTCCTGCTTCCTTCCTTTCCGGCGGGGTCCTGCCCAGGTTCTGGGCAATTCCGATTGGGCTTCCTGGGGGGATGAAGAGCAAAATTTGGTCGTACTACCTTGCTGATACCAGCCGTGGTCCCAGAACTGCACTGGTACCGCGCAGAGCCGGCACCTTACCGGCACTGGTACGGCGGGGTCCCAGTTCAGTACTGGTGCTACCAGTACCGGCGGCAGTGACCAAACAAAGCTAACGGTGCCGGTGAGAGACGAAGGAGGAGAGGGGGGGATGGAAGCGGGGGAGACGAAGGAGAGGGGGCAAGGAATTGGGGGGCACCTTGGCACGACCACGACCGCCACGACGACGACGACGACGACGACGACGACGACGACGACGACGACGACGACGACGACGACGGCGGCGGCGGCGGCGGCGGCGGCGGCGGCGGCGGCGGCGACGGCGACGGCGACGGCGACGAAGACGAAGACGAAGACGAAGACGACGCCGCCGCCAGCGGCGGCAGCCAACGGCCGCTGGCGGCGATCCTCTGGCGTGCTTCACCCTCAATCTCGAGACTCCTGCCAGCCTTGGTCCTGCCAGGCTTGATCTCTGGCCTTCGAACGGCCTCGATATCCGACGCAGTGAAAAAAAGGCGTCGTGGAGAGCATGTCCAGAGCCATCTCCTCGGCCCCAGTTTCCTGCTGCATCTCTCGAGCCGGATCGGTTCGTGAGAACCCGGCGGCCGAAATTACGAGGCGTGAATTTCTCCAGAACCACCGCCTGGCGGGTCAATCTTCGGAGACCTCGGCAGGCGGCGGATATGCATAGATGTACCCCTCCTTGCGGAACAAATGCGTGGCCCTTGCGGAATTAATATGCGACCCCTCCAGATCTCGAATACGTCCATACCCACCGCCCGATCACCAAAGCGGCGGTTGTGGATAAGGATAAACCCACGCCTCGGTTAAATCGAGGCGAAGACGCCCGTCCTGACCTTTGCCGCGGCCCTCGGACCCCGAGGGCCTCACCTCTGACCTTGGCGGCAGGCCCGGAGCGGCGGCGCTCCACGATGGCCGCCGTCTTCCGCTCGCGTTTCTTCTGCTCCGCCATCGCGACCGCGCGCGCGCCACGCGTGAGGCCGCGCTGGCGGCGCCGCCCGCCTCGACCCAGAGCTGGTCTAGGGTCGCGCGCACTTGTCAAAAGTTTTCGCCGTAGCGTCGCGCAAATTCGTCTAGAAAGCTTGCAAGGGAAAGCGGCTCGTTATCAAAACGTGGCTCTCGCCTTCGCGCCACGTACATTCGTCGCAGCAGTTTGCAAAAGTTTTAAAGATGTTCTTGGGTGACGTCACAGAAATTGTGTTTGGCACGATTTAGGATTGTCAGGTCGCGACAACCACATTGATGTGCGGTGTTGGAATCCCTGGAACGGCGGTCTGGCGCGATTCTGGATCGTCAAGACGCAACAATAATGAACTTTGCTTCGCGGCGTTGAAATCCCAGGAAAAAGTGCTCTGGCATGGTTGACGGTTTTCAGACGCTTGTCTTCCAACGGGGCACTTCCCGCAGTATAAATCTTCATAGGTTCCTGAAAAGGGTTTGTAAGGGGGGGTACCCCAACAGCGTTGATGGTTCGTGGGTTAACCCTGGTCATCCTCCCTCCTCTTCCTTCCCCTCCTCTTCCTCCTCCTCCTCCTCCGCCTCCTCCCCCTCCTCCTCCTCCTCTTCCTCCTCCTCCTCCTCATCATCATCATCCTCCTCCTCCTCCTCCTCCTCCTCCTCCTCCTCCTCCTCCTTTTCGCTCGTCATGGGCACACCAACATATAGCACCAGCGATACAAGATGGGCAGGCGGAGTGAGCAAAGCGATTCATGGGGCGGCTCGTTTGGCGTGCTTCGCATCAGCGGGCCAAGGAGGGCCCCAGGAGGGCCCCAAGAAGGGCATTTCGAAATGAAACGTCGAACCCAGCGCCCCTGGAGGACCCCCAAAACCACAAGCGGGCATCCAAGAAATCCGCTGGAAGCCCCAAGCTGCGTCCAAGAGGCCCACACGAAGCCCCTAGAGGTCCCAAACGGTCCCCTCAAAAGGGTTCGCCCATGGATTTCCGTCCTCTTCCAAAGGTCGGGGGAAAATCATACGCCTATTGAATAATGCGAGTCGTGCTATATGCGGCGTGGCCCACATCGACTCCGGAGCGCAAGGTGGCACTGCATTGGCTTCCATGGCCCCTAAAATTTGACGTCACGACATCGTGCAACATCGGTGAAAACTGGCCAGAGACCTGGAGCCCAACTTTCTGCCTCGCTTCTCGAGCCAGATCCATCCGCCAATGGCCATGGGCCCGAAACAAAGCAGAAACGCCCGGCGTGTAAAAACTGCGACGCCCAGATATCAGGGGAGCCTGTTTCAGCCCTTGAAATCAGAACTACTTTGAAGGATGCACGATCGGGACGCAGGCCCCTTGGACGCCCGTGTGGAATCTTTTCCGAGCGCGGCGGGCCATCGAAAGCAGCCGACGGTGACCCAGAGAGGCACGGATGCAAGGGTGCCCTCGGGAAGGTCACCAACCCTTACCATCGGTTTCGATTGCACCGTCCTCTTGATGGCGTGACATCTGGCCCGCCGCGATCCCCAGGGCATCCGGGCGCGGTGCGAAGGCCACCGCGGGACGGCTCATGTTGCGACCTTCGGGTTTTCTGGGGTCCAGGCGGCCTGGGGCGAGGTGTTAAAGCCCACTGCAACGACTGGCGTGCTGACCACCCCCCTTCACGACAAGGGGTGCGTCGCGCATTCGTCACCCATGCGCTGGCCGCCGAAAAGGCCGGCCGTCCTCGCGAACGTGCACGTCGCCCTCGCAAGGGGGCATTTTGGTGAGTGCGTCGCCAGCGTGGCGGGCACCCACGGGGCGGATCGCACGCGCGTCGCCCGCTCCACGCCTGGCGAGGGCGCTCCCAGCTCGGCCCCTCCGCCCTCAGTGAAGAGAGCGTCGGCGCCCTCGGTGGGAGCAGAGCTCTGACGAAAGGCAGCGCAGCGATCGGCGCGCAAATGTGAGATCCAGGCCATCCAGATCGGCATGAAGCGAAATGTACGGCCAATGCACCAGCTATTGTACAAGAATTCGGGATGTCTGGTCGGTGGACCTCGTCTGCTGGCGGGGGGAGGATGCCAAAGAAGCTGCACGGCGCTGAAGGCGCCTCGGCGGCAAGGCAAAGGCTGAGGGCGAGGTCAAATCGGCATGGCCAGAATGTCGGCGCAAAGATTGCTTGATGTCCCGAGCCCCTCCCCCCGCAGCGTCGCGGCCCGCAGCAGCAGGGAGGGGGGTTCCCGCCCCCCGCCCCTCCCATGGGGGCCCTGAGATCCTGGCGGTGCATGCTTTTCGCCACCCGCGAGTTTGCCCAGTTTCGGGCCCGGGGAGCCTCAAAGACGACGCAGCTCGAAAACTGCCCCAGGATGGTGGGCCCAGGGCTCCGAACGAGATGTTCTACCATGCTGGTTTTTTGCTTCGAGCCGTTGGATCTCAGGGGAGGAGGAAGCAGGCGGATGGCGAGGGGCGAAGGAACAGAAGGACAAAGGAAGAGCAGGACGAGCAAGAAGAGGAGGAGGAAGGAGAGGAGGAGGAGGAAGAGGAGGAGGAGGAGGGAGGAGGAGGAGGAGGAGGAGGAGGAGGAAGAGGGAGGAGGAGGAGGAAGGAGGAGGAAGGAGGAGGGAGGAGAAGGGAGGACGAGGAGGAGAGGAGGACGAGGAGGAGGCTCCGAATGTGACTTTCTCCGATGGTGCGGAAAGAGAGACACACAGATATTTCCAACTGTGCTGAAATTGGGCTCACCTGGACTCCTACTCCCGAGGCGTAACCTCGCTGAGCAAGCGCCTTGGGCCCTAAGTCATCGCAAATATCGGGTTTCTTTCGCCCAAGGGTGCTAGGATGTTGAATCCTCCACCTACCCCAGACAACCAACCTAACGCAAAGCATTGTTACTGACCACGCTTAAAGTGCTGTGGCCCCTGTGCTGGTAAAGTTCGTAAGTTTGTGAACCAAGTGCTACGAAGAAAGCGACCCAGACATTGCCGAAATTCCCAAACCTCCCCACATTCCTTCAGGTCCCCAGACTATCTTCCGAAACTTCGCACTCTCTCACTCAGGGGAGTACGAGGAAGGATGCCGGAGTTGAGCCACTACGTTTGCTGGAGAACTGGGTCAGATGACCTCTACGACTTCTGATGGCATTTGCTATACTGCCTCGCGCCGTCACACCAGATGAAAGGTGTGATACAAGATAGTGCCGCTTGCAATGTGCACGCTAGATGTACGTGTAGCGGGAGAGCCGATGGTAGCGCAAGCAGGGTGTAAATGCAAGTGAGCTTTCTGAAACATTAGTGCGACAAACGTCCTGTACGTTCCGAATCGTTGCCTTTGGAGAGGGTTACGTCGAGCATACTAACCGAGATATTCGTCATGCTTTCCGTCTTGATCATGTCTTGAAAACTGAGTCTTCAAACGTATCGCTCGCCTGTCAGAGAGAATCATCATGTAATATTTAGAGCGCCCGTAATAGTTTCCACAAGACCTCCTGCGCACTGATTGATTTGCAATGGTCCCTTCTTCCGCCATGAAGTGGAATGCTGCGTCGCTGATTTCACCAGAACATAGTAAGTCTTGGCCCGTGCCCCACCTTTCTGTCCATAGCCTGCCTGAGACACCATCTACAGAGATCGATCGATTACAAAAGATAGCGCTGAGCAAAATCCCACCAGCCCTCTAAGCGCAGGTGGCCTAGGGCGGATCCTTTTCCAACCTCCTTCCTTTCCCTGCTCGGGAGGTGTACCTCCCCCCACCCTCCCTGGGTCTGGACGGGCTCCCCCGCGAGGTGGCAGAGGATCTTTTTGGCCCAAGAGGGCCTCAGAGGGAGCAAGATGGCCTCCAACATGGCCCAAGATAGCGGTAGATGGCTCAAGATAGCCTCCGACACACATCCAAGAGGCCTCAAGACGGCCCCGAGAGGGTTTCAAGTACCCTCCGAGCCCTCCAAGGACCCCCCCAAGAGGCCAAAAACCTTCGAAGACCTAAGGAAAAGCAATGTGGTTTGCCTTCTCGTGTTTTCGCATCCGTTGGGCTCTTGAGGCCTCAAGATGGCCCCAAGACGGCCCAAGAGAGCCCCAAGAGGCCCAAGAGGGCCCCAAGACGGCGAGCGGGCCAAGAGGGTCCCAAGTCTGCCTTTTTGAGCCCCCGAGGGGGCGATGGGAATTAAGACCCCCCATCTGTTTGAACAATAAAGCCCAAGACGGCCCCAAGAGGCATCCCAGACCACCACCCCCCCCAAAGAGCTCCCAGAGGGCTCCAAGACCACCAAGAGAGCCCCAAGAGGGCCCCGAAAAGGCGCCGAGAGGATCCCAAGAGGGCCCCAAGATGGCGCCCAAATGGCAGTACGAATATTCGAAGAACCCCTCACCACGACATATTTCCAAAGCCCAACTTCTCGTTGTCCTTGTCATCGTCCGTTCCTTCTTTGTTTTTTTCCTGCCGCCTCCCTGCTCCTGTTCATCCTTCTCGCGCCGCGTTCCTCCTGCTCCTCCTCCTCCTCCTGCCCGTCCTCCTTACGCATTTGTGTCCCCCTTTCTCCTCCTCCTCCTCCTCCTCCTCCTCCTCCTCCTCCTCCTCCTCTTCCTCCTCCTCCTCCTCCTCCTCCTCCTCCTCCTCCTCTGACCCCCAAGATGGCCCCAGGCATCACCAGCACCAGCAGCACCAGCAGTAGCACCACCATCAACACCAGCAGCAGAGGTACCAAAAGCATAAACTGCAACGACAACACCAACGATCACATCAGCTACTTCACCACCGACACCCTTCGCTACAAGAGATATTCCTACGCATTGGCGTTGCAAGTTTCAAAACGCACGCGAGTTTCAACTTAAGGTGCAAGTCTGTGCAAAAGCTAAGATCAAGGAAGCCCATCGAAACACAACTCTACTGTGCGCGACACTGGCGTCGGACCGTAGATACAGCAACTGGCGCCAGACACGCTTCTCACAGGTTTCACCATGGCACATATTGCACCGATGTCCTACTAAATTTCACTTTACTGCACCGATGTCCTACTAAACTTCCCGGTGTTCAAGCCCCAGGGTACTCCCCACCCTGTTTGGACGTTTCCAAAACGTCTGTGTGACCGCGTGCTTTCAGGCGTCACTGATTAACCAACTCACCTGGTAATCGTTTCTGGATGGGCTGGTGGGGATAAGACATCTGAATGACAGCCAGCACATGCAGCCTGCTTCAACAAAGCCACATGCCGCTCGTCCTCGAGATTGAGCAGCATCCCGGCAACGCTGACATCATAGGATTTGCCGGTTCCTACCAATATTTAGCGAGCGTCACCTTATACCAACTCATTATGGGGCGTCCCACGCAGAGCGACCCCAAGTCGTGTTGCTTTGGCGTTGTTGGGTTGAGTAGCATAGTTTTCACTGGGTCGGCGTCCCTGCCGGCAAGTACGGCTGCTAAAAATTTGAGCCGCATGCATGTGGTATTCACTGAGCCGTTCGATGCGGACTTCAAGCCGGTGCGCCTGCAACTGCTCGTTAGCGCGTGTATACATATGCATTGCTGTGTTGTCTGTCATATGTCATTGTGATTTTGTCATAGTTGTTGGAGTCCTTTCAGCTGGAATGTGTCTAAGCGTTTGCGTGAGATCTCCGTGAGCTGCGCAGACTCCAAGCCATACATGAGTTCCAAGCGGAGAATAGCGCTGAAGACTTGTAACTTGAGGCGGACGGACCACTCTGAGCTTTGAAAGAACAAGCCAAGCTCTCTCCAGACACCCATGCGCACCGAAAGGCGATGTCGTAGCTCCATCTGCGGGTCTCCTCTGTCGTTGACCCGACATCCAAGATTATGTACCTTACGCGTGTGTGGAACGACTGTTCCATGGCACGAAATTTGATGGTGACTTGTTGCCCAAACTGACTGATCTCACAGTTTGTCTCGTTAAGCTTCAAGCCGTATTTGTCGCTCTGCCTCGATGGCGTACAACAGTTTTCCCAGTGCTATCTTCCTGGTGGAAGCACAGATTGCATCCGTACAGGATCTCGTCCTCCGTTTGCCCCGGTACCCTCCCTGCCCGCAGGTCCTGGTCCAGGGTGTGGTGGGTATGAACGTCATGAAAAAGGTATGTAATGACCACAAGAAGGAGGTACGGTGACAGCGGGCAGCCCTGGCGTATGCCTGTAGCTTGTTCGTGCACTTGTGAGCGGGAACCCTCGATTTCAACTAAGACAATTGGCCTCGAGTACATACAGCGGATTGAATCGAAGATCCGTGGGTGAATTTGCACGTGCTCCAGCGACAGGAAAAGCGCCCCGTTTGGCTTTGTCGAACACCTTCTCCCAATCGAGTAGCAAGAGTAGAAGGTTGTTTCTGGCGCGCTCTCCGTATTCCATAGCTCTGCGCACAAGGTGGATGGCCTGCGCCGTGCTCTCTTGCTGCCAAAAGCCGTCGTGAGTTCTCTGCTGGTGGGGATCCGAGGGTGTAAAAGAGACGTTGCTGGATAAATCAGCACTGTCGGGATAAATCAGCACTGTCGCGTGGTATGTGCGGCTGGCGCGCACTGGAAGGGCGGAGAACAGCAAAGATACATCTCACACCTCCTGTCGTAGGGCTCCCCGCGCTGGAGTGGACGGCCCTGAACCCCACCTTTCCTGTGGATTTCTGTGTGTTCTGTTGTGTATTTGAGCCTGGAACTCATTTTGTGGCACCCGTAGCCGCCTCAAGACAAGAAAGCATGGCACAGGCGAAAATGTCCGAGCAGCCTCTCCATCTCTATTACCAACGCTTTGTAATTATTCAACTGTTTCGTGCGTGACACCTCACGTGCTCACAACCGGAATCATCAAGGTGGCAGGGTTGATGCTCACGCCAGCAGTCGCCTTCAACAGCTGCAGCTTCGAATAGATATCATCCGTAACAAATTGTTTGGCTCCACCTTATTCCATTTGCTTCAGTTTCTATTCGACCATATATCTACGGTGTAATCGACATATTCCTGGAGTGTCTTACTTACGAGTCCCCCCAGATGTTCACATTTGGCCTCTATTTTGTTGCTTCCCTGCTGTCGCTCAGTCTTCTGGGCAGTGGCGGTTCTGTCCACGATGTTGTATAGGGTGTTGATCTGGAGTTCCAAATCTTCTGTCCTCAGTGTGGCCAGCTGCTTGTCCTCTTTCTGCAAGTCGAGGTCCAGCTGCTCCTACGTAGATGTCTGGTGTTCGTGTTGGGACATACACGTGCCAACAAACACCGAATGTTCAGTGATACTGCGGAGGTGCAGCAGGTGTTGTTCAAGAATAGTCAAATCAAGTTTCTTCTGGGTCAGGGTGCACTCTTTACGAATCAATTGTTTCGCCTGCGACACGCTCATGTTGTAAGTGATGTTGATCGTGTAATTCGTCTCCTCGCACTGCGTGGAGTCGAGCAACGGGGTTTCGCAGTGGATCGGGACCTTCCTCAGGTGGAACCCTGGCGGCATCTGGCCTTCAGACTTACTGCACGATCGGATTGAAGCAAATGACTGGTTCGTTGTACATAAAGGAGTTGAAATTGGCGACAGGCTCGCTCGGCCTTTCCACATCTTTCGTCAGGTGCTTCCCCAAACGCCCTTCGACACGTTTCCGCACAGCACCTGCCAATTGCTGGAGTTCGGCGGCGGCCGCCGGTGAGGTGGATCTCCCTCTCCGCCGCGGAGTCCTGCTGGCATCGCCGTCTTCCCCTTTTGGCTCGGGTCGCGCAGCTGCTGCTGCGCGCGCTGGGTCCAATTGGACTAGTGGTCTCCCACCTCCCGCACTGGCGCTGCCTCCCGCAGCACCGGGCGCCCCAGGGCCATCGCTCCCTGGAACAAGAGAATTTGCACTGTCGCCCTTCGCTAAAATCAAACGTGCTAAACGGAAACAGAGAACGCACAGATGTTTTCAACAGTTCTGAAATTGTGCCCACCTGGACTCCTCGACCCAGTGCGTAGCCTCGTGGAGGGAGCGCCTCGAGCCCTACGTCATCGCAAATATCGGGTTTCTTTCGCCCAAGGGTGTTAGGATGTTACGGCGTTAGGGCGTTAGGGTTTTAGGGCGTTACGGCGTTAGGGCGTTAGCGTGTTAGGGTGTTAGAATGTAAGGGTGTTAGGGTGTTAGGATGTTTGGGTGCTGGGGTGTTGGTGTTAGGGCATTAGGGTGTTAGTGTGTTAGGGCGTAGGGTCTCAGGATGTTAGGGTGTTAGGGTGTTACGGCGTTAGGGTGTTAGGGTGTTAGGGCGTTCGGGCGTTATAGTGTTAGGGCGCTGATGTGCTAGGACGCTAGGGTGTTAGGGCGTCACCATCACCATCACCACCAGCACCGTCACCATCATACCATTCATCGTCATCTTCATCATCAGTATCACCACCACCACCACCACCATCCTTATCCTCATCCTCATCCTCATCCTCGCCCTCGCCCTCGGTATCATCATCGTCATCAGTTTCAGCCTCAGCATCGTCGTCATCATTATCAACAGCATCATCATCACCACCACCATCATCATCCTCGCCCTCGTCATCGTCATCAGCATTTGCATCCTCATCAGCATCAGCATCAGAATCAGCATCATCAAAATCATCGTCGTCGTCGGCGTCGTCGTCAGCGTCATCGGCATCGGCTTCGGCATCTGCATCGGCATCGTCATCAGCAGCATCATAAGCCACATCCAAATCACTATCACCATCGATATCGCTATCGTGTTCGTCATCGTGATCATCGCCATCGTCAGCATCAGCATCATCATGATGACCATCATCACCATCCTCTTCATCGTCATCAGCAGCAGCAGCCTCAACATCATCATAAACATCATCCGAATCAGAATCGTCGTCATCCCCATCGCCATCGTCATCACAATCAGCATCATCATCACCACCACCAGTATCAGCAGCAGCATCACTACCATCATCATCAATACCACCATCAGTATCCTCTTCAGCCTCTTCCTATGCCGCCTCCGCATCAAACTCCTCCTCTTTCTCCTCCTCCCTCCTAAGAATGAGAGTCATAAAGAGAAGCAATGGTGGTTCACAAGCAGAGAACAAAGTCACTGAAGAAACGAAGGAGAAACCGAGAGAGAGAGAGAGGCAGAAAGAGAGGACAGACATCCAGTCACCTCAATCAACATCCTTCCCAAATCCTCATCCTCCTCCTCCTCGGCCTTACGCCGAAGACCCTTAGCGCCAGGTAGGACTCCTCCTCATCATCATCCTCCTCTTTATCCTGCTCCTCCTGCTCCTCCTCCTCTTCCTCTTCCTCCTGCTCCTCATTCTCCTGGTCCTCCTCCTCCTCCTCTTCCTCCTCCTGCTCCTCCTCCTCCGTCCGTGCTGCGGCCGTCTACGCAGTCTGCGGATCGTTCCTGACCTCGGGGTTGAGGATCCATACTGGCCAAGGGCCCCTCAGGAGAGTTTGGCAACAGGTAAGCGCGACGACTTGCTGCTCTCAAGTTTCAGTGGGGGGACGGGGTAAGAAACAACCGGTACGTATCGCACACCTGGTGTAATTGCCAAATGGATGCGACCCACATCGACGGCGCCAGTATCGATGATGGGCTTTGTGGGGAGAGAAACCCCTACCCGGCCCCATGGGGGGTATTCCGCCCTCCCCAGAGGCCCGCTGCAGCCTCCCAGCGACCGCGTCGTTCTTGCTTTCTTTTATTAGTTCTCTCTTTTTTTTCTATGTCTCTCTCTCTCTCTCTCTCTCTCTGGGGGGGCGGGATTGAGAGGAAACAAGAGGGGGCTTTGGACACCGCACTGACACGTACTTTTGAAGAATGCGCGCGAGCACGAAATTGTCCGCCAGACAAGGGTGTGAACAAATCGTGCCCCCCCTCCTGTGTTATTTTGCCTCGCAGTCGTGATGCGGCTGTGCGCGATCAGCGTGCAGCAGGACATCGGGTATTCGATTACTGCTCGAGGTGAAGGGTGATTCGTTATCACGACAAAAGCGGTTTTGTCGGAGCACACGGTGGACCGTGGGGGCTGTGCTATACGCTTGTCGTATTGTGCGGCGGGTTGCGGGGTGGCTGGGGGTTTGTCCAGGATCGGGACTCCCCGAGTTCTTGGGAGACGGTCGGGCGTAACGATTTGGACGGGCTCACCCCTGGACCAAAGTATTGGCCCCAAAAAACGTTTCCTCAATCTCGCGGGTTTGTGGCAAGAGGTCAATCCGTCTTGAGCCTTTGGCGTGCCCAAGTTCTTGGGCAGACGGTCTGGCGTAACGGTCTGGACGGGCTCACGCCTGGACCGACCTATTAGCCTGCCTTGGGCTGATGGCCGATCCGCGCGGCACCCCCAAGGAGGCCCGAGAGGGGACCAAAAGCTTGGATCCTCGGCCCTCCAGCCGGTTGCCTGTATGTGGGAGGACGTGCTTACATCTGATGGGGAGTTACCTGTGAGCGCGACTTGCTTTGAAACGCCCCCTGAGCCGAATCAGCAAGTTACAACAACATGCAATGAGCATCAGCAAACAGATTCGCTGGACTGGGCGTATGAGGAAAGCTGCGAAACAGTGAAGCTCCTCGGTCCTCCAGTCCCTCTTTCTGGCGCACCGCCGAGGTTTCGGAGCCGCCGCTTCTGCCTGCTCTACGACTACGGCACAGCGGCAGGAGAGGAGGGTGAGGGCCAACGAAAGGGGCGACAGGCTCAGAGGCAGGAGAGCCCAGAATCGAATCGATAAATCGGCAGAGTCGGGAGAAGTCGAATCCGCGGAAGTCGGCAGGCTGGTAAGGCCTCCGTCTAGAAACCGAGAAGTCAAGATCGGAATCCGAAGCCGAATCGAATCGGAATGTGGATCGTTCGAAATCGAATCGAATCGAGTCGGATGAGCCGGAATGAGCCCTGCAGGGGGGGAGCATCTAGCTGGAAACGGCGATAAGTTGCCCATACGTCGGCGATAGGCCCCCAGTAGCGAAACCGCACGCTCATGGGCGAGGTGGGCTATCGGGCCCCATATTGGCAACCAGTGGGCGATATAGGGGTCGATGCATCCCCCCCTCCCTGCGCACATCCTCCCTGACCTTGCCCCTTGGCTTTCGGGCCATAGCTCGTTTCTCCGGCGGCCGTTCGGGACGATTCTGGCACCCCCGGAACCCTCTCGGCGAGGCGCAGCTGCCCGAAGGCATCCCGAGGCTGGAAAGCCGCCGAGAACCGACGAAGAATTCCGGAAACCTCGAACCTCGAACGTTGCCCCTGAGCCCATTCCCCCCTAACCCTGCCCCCGATGCCTACCATACGACTGCAGCATAGGCGGCAGCTGGGGGGGGGGCCGGTCACCGCGCGGCGTAGTTGCCCCTCCGCTTCGGCCTCCGGCGGGCGGGCCACGAGCACGCGCGAGCACGCGGGAAAATAGTCCTCCGCCTCCGCCTCCACCTCCTCCTCCTCCTCCTCCTCCTCCTCCTCCTCCTCCTCAGTCACTTGTGTAACCATTGCTCTGGGACGACGTCAATCTCGGAGTTGATTTCACGGCTGGCCGTGCTGTGCGTGTTTCGGGCCGTTCGGCCAAAATGAAGGCGAGGATCGCCAAGTCAGGCAGAGCGGCGCGTCGGCTGGCGCGGCAGGGGAAGGCCATCAGCAGGCACACCGCCCTGAAGGTCTTCTCGGCGGGCCCCCTAGTTGGGGCCTCGTACGGAACTGAGGTCACTGGCATGAGCGACAACGACCTTCTCCTGCTGCGCCGCCGCCTTTGTTCGGTCGTGCGACCGCACAGTCGGCTAAGATCTTTGACGGTCAGCGCGATTCTGGACTATGACCCGACGTGGCGGATGGCGACAGCACCCATTCTCAGATGGAGCAAGGAAATATGGATCCGTCAAACATCGGCGTACAGATGGGCCCTGACTATGCCAGTCTTGAGGCGTGCTTGGCACGCGATTTTTTCCCGTACCTCCTGCAGCTGGAGGAGCGTCGCGGACCCCATCTCTGCCATGCGGATGTCCCTCGTTCGCCTCGGCTGGAGGATGGAAGACTTTATGACCCTCGTCGACGACCTCGGGAGGTCGATCCCCCTCGGGCTTTTCTCCCCGTCATTGGTCGGGTCCCTGGTCCGAGAAGGGTACCTCCGCATGCTGGAGCGGGATGCTGCGGCGGCCAGGGGAATCAAGTCCCGTCTCTGTCATGATGTGGTCAGAGAGTGCTTGTCCATCCGCAGTAAGAAATTTACGTCTCTGCAAAAGGCCCGTATTCGGGCCTTCTCCACGGAAGCTTTCATGACGGCGGCCCGTGCTGAGTCCTTGGGATACTTGATCGAGCCAGATTGTGTCCATTGCGGAGCTCGAGACACCATCTTCCACCGGCTCTGGGAGTGTCCTTTTGGGCCGGCGGCTGAGGATCGCCAGAATCTAGTTGAGCCAGAGGTCATCGAAGCTGCGCTTTCAGCTAAGGCCACTGGTAACCTGGACGAGTATTATGTGTTCATTTCAGGAGCCTTTCAGCACCCCGCCGACTCGTACCCCAGGGCCCTCACGGTGCATGACGATGGCCCGGCCCTGATTTGGCACCAGCGCCCTGAGTTTGGCCCCGATGGGGCGCCCCGTTCACAACAGGCTCTGGGGAGACCTGTTTGTGGATGGTTCATGTATGAAGCACACGGTTCGAGAGTTGTCTAGGGCTGCTAGCTCGGTTTGTATGATAGACAAGGCTGGCGACCTCATCGCCGAACTGCGTGCTCCCGTCTGGAGCCCGTACCCCCAGACCCCTCAGAAAGCCGAGTTTAGTGCCTTCACCTGGACGAATGCGATGGCCCCCCACGTTTCTGAATGCCACGTGTTTTCGGATTGCAGCAATGTGGTCAATACTGCTAGCAGGGACAAATCGATTCAGCTGTCCCTAAGAGAATGTATGCTGGTGTTTTCTTACAGTGCCATGGTCAGTGCTCTGGAGTAGCTGCTTGTACGAAGGTGGCGGCCCACCTCGACAGAGATGCCCCTGACATCTCCCCTGCTGAGCGCTGGCGTCGGCGCGGCAATCACTACGCCGACGTTGGCGCTAAGATGGCTGCATTGCTTCACCCTAGGGACGACGGCCTGCTGCAGGACGCCGACAGATTGGTTACTCATGCTAGGGCTACGCTCCGTCTGGCTGCTAATCTTATGGTGCACTGGCCTCCCCTCGATCTGACTGATGTGGAGAGAGAGAGAGAGAGAGAGAGCCTCACCTCCCGTCTTCTCGTGCTCCTAGGGACGGGCACGTGTGGCAAGTGTGGGGCGGAGTCTGGAGATGTGCTCATTGCTTACGTGGTTGTCGGTCCGTTCTGAAGCCATCTCCAGGCTCCTGCCCCAGAGACTCCCTAGTCCATGCCGCTCATCAAGATTCGTTAGGACATAGTACCGTGGCGTTCCCATGCTCGGACGGCCCTGTGCTCTTTATATGCCTGAAATGTAAGTGCCACTCGAGCGGCGGACAGATCAGAGGACTAGCCCAGAAGTGCCTGAAGCCTTCCCGTGCTGGTAAGTGCGGGTGGGATTACGTGTGTAAAAGCCTGCATCCGCAGTATAAGCAGCGCAAGGCTGGAGTGCGTGTTGACACGGAAGACCTCATCCCGTGTTTCAATGCCACTGGCATGCTTGCCGACGGCGACGCTCCTAGCTCGTCCGCTGCTGCGCCTGCTGTTCCGTCGGCCCTGAGCGAGTCGTGCCCCAGACCTTGTCCCGAGTCGGGGGATGGAGTGGGGCGCCGTGCGCTCGGGGACAACCCTTTTGCTGCTGACGAAGAGGCTTCTAGGGCGCTCCTCTCTCCCGAAGTCGTGGAAGCGGGCCCCTTGGCCAGCGCGCCTCCCAGAGACGCGCTGAGCGGGGTTCGACGTCCCCTGGCTGCTGCGGAGGTCGATGCGCCGAAGCGGTCTGCACCTGAACTTTTTGACCAGCCGAGCTTTAGTGGTGCCAGCTCGTCGTCTTCTGCTGGTGGCTTGGCTAGGCGCAACAGCTCGTGCCCCAGACCATCTCCCTTGTCGGGGGATGGAGTGGGGCGCCTCGTGCTCGTCGACCATTCTTTTGCCGCAGAAGTAGAGGCTGCTCGGTTCCTTTTCTCTTCCGAGGCTGATAGGGCAGGCCCTCCCGCCAGTGCGTCTCCTAGAGATGTGATGGGCAGGGCCCGCGACTCCTTAGCCGCTGAGGAGGACGAGGCACCGTTGCTGCCTGGTCCTGATTTCTTTCAACGGACCGAGTGATTCCGACTAACTTGGTCAGACCTCGCCTGGGTTCCCTTTGCTGCAGGTGAATGTGCGGGGATCCCCGCTCAGGAGGCGCGGGCGTGGAGCACAAAAAAATCCTCCTCCTCCTCCTCCTCCTCCTCCTCCTCCTCCTCCTCCTCCTCCTCCTCCTCCTCCTCCTCCTCCTCCTCCTCCCTCCTCCTCTCTCCTCCTCCTCCTCAATCCTCCTCCTTCTCCTCGTCC
>CAUYUJ010021615.1:1291251-1344587 GCA_963575745.1 Prorocentrum cordatum
CCTCTCATCCTGTTCTTGTTTACTTCTCACGTGTTCCCCGAAGGGTTTCCACAACAGCTGGGGAAACACATAGTCCAACAGCTTAGCCGATCTCTGGCCACAACGTTCGGCCACAGAAGCGTTTCCAAAAGGCAGGGGCGGCGATGATTCGACGCAGGCGTCTTCCACAGCAACGCAATTCCTTCAGGAATGCAGTTGCATGTCACCCTGAACATCTCAGCATTTTCTAGCTGGGCGATGTCGTGGCTGCTGTCGCGTGGCATCTACCTGGCACGCTCCGCAGTGAAATGTGGCGCAGTGGCCGTGCTTGCCGCGTGGAAACAAGCCACGCACCGTCCGCGTCGGACTGGATGCCGCGGACATTCTGCGACCGCGTGCGAACCCTGCCCCTGCGGATCCGGTCACCACGGGGGCACCCGACTCACGCCCCGCGGCGCACGGCCTCGCCTGGCGGCACACGCCCTTCTGAAGTCGTTTCAACAAGCGGACCCGCAGGTGTAGGGCTCGGGTTAAGAGGCGCAAATTTACATGCTTGATCTGGGGACCTTCCTGGAGCCACTCGCTCCACTCACGCGTCGATGCTGCGTCGAACGTCCGTCGACCTGAGTCGAACTTAAGTCGAACTTGAGCCGAGCTGTAGCCGAAACTGGAGTCGGCGAGAGCCGAACTGGAGTCGAACAGATCCGTCAGATGGGCCCCAGGAAGGCCCCTAACAAGAACCTCTCGGTGCAGGGCTCGCGTGAAGAGGGCGCAAGCGGCCCATGCACGCGCCGACCCTGGCCAGGCCAAGACCCAGCCCGAGGATCGGCGGATGCACCCAGAGGATCAAAGAATAGTGTAAAATTAGACTGTTGAAAAAGAGGGCAGAAAATCCACCCCGATAAGAACCACCCCGACACGCGAAGCCGTTTAGCAAACGCACCCAAAGAAGGAATCAAACATGGCAGGGTAGTTTAGCAAACGCCCAGGGCCGTTTAGTAAACGCCAAATGTCCGGTCCGGGTGGTTTTTCCTCCCTTGATGGAGGTCCGCGGGGATTCCCTGCACTGGCGCCAGAACCCCCCTCCCTGGCGCGCAGAGCCCGCCAGGGGCGGCGCCAGAGGCGCCGCCAGGGGGCTCCAGCGCCGATCCGAGAAATCCGCGCGGACCTCCGAAAGTGTTTGTCTGATCCTCTGGCGCCCTCCTGGCCAGGCCAGGAGAGCGCCTGCCCCCGATCGTGGGCCCACGGGGCGGAGGGCCTGGCCAGGGCCAGGCGCCCCCCGAACGGAGCCCGCTCAAAAGCGTATCCCCAGACGCCGCTTCCCAGGCAACCACATGCCAGCCCCGCTCTGGGTGGGGCAAGAATCGCCGCCCCCCCCCACTTGGATCCGCGGCGTGGTGGGACACGTGATGTCGGAACAGGTGGAGGGGGGGGCTGGAGGAGAAGGAGGAGGCGGAGGAGGAGGAGCAGGAGGAGGAGGAGGAGGAGGAGGAGCAGGAGGAGGAGCAGGAGGAGGAGGAAGGGGGGATGGGCAACCTCCGTCGGAGAGCCAATCACTCACTTGAGAAATACCCCCATCAGAGTACCCCTGCAGGTCAGATCTCTGGAGCGCCACCTGAGGATCATGATTCACAGGATGTCTGCAGCCGAGCGAACCCCAGCGGGTGTCTGATACCCCAGCGTCGACTGGACTCGCAGAGGGAAGGTTCACGTTTGGTCGCAGAGTCCCGTTGTCCGAGCCGCGCGCGGCCGCGCCGACGAGCGCCCCACCCGGAGGCCCCAGAGGAGGAGGGAGGCAACGCAGCTGCCAAGGGTTTTCGGAAGCTCTCGTGCGTTCCCGATGGTTTTCCTGCTTTGGGATGCGTTTCAGCAGCTGTGCCTCGCCGAGAACATTCCGGGGGCTCCCGGATCGTTTCGAACGGCCGCCGGAGGCCCATATTATGACCCGAAAACCACCAGGGGACTGGCTCAGGCGGGGGAGACATCGACCTGGAATCGACGATACATCGCCGACTGATCGGCGACAGGCCCCCGATGGCGGAACTGCGCGTTCCGTGGCGGGGTGGGCTATCAGGTCCCCATTGGCGATGAGGTCGATCGGGTCAGATAGGGCATGTCCTCCTACAGGCGGTTGTTGGAAGAGAAATAAAATATTCTCAACAAATCATCGAAAATAGTGTCACACACACCACAAAAAAAACAGAAATCGTCACCAGACTATTTCTACAATTCTTGAATATTCCTCCTGTAGAGGGACATGCCCGACTTAACCCTACCGTTGCCTCTGAGCAGGAGGATGGACGCCGCATCGGCGCACGCGACCGCCCAGGGTGCAAGAGTGCGGAGGGGGAGGCTGGGCCTGGCGACGGGCAGGAAGCCCTCTGTGAACGGCAGCAGCGGCGGGAGCACCTCCCGCCGGACAATGGTGACACCTGCGCAGCGGCAAGCCATGAGATTCTGGCGTCGCCATTGGTTTGCACACCACGCAGCTTGGGCTCATGTTGGGCCCCTCGGAACCCTCAGAGGATCGGTCTGGTTCGAGAGATGCCGCAGAGATATGGGCCGAGGGCTACAGATGCGATTTCTACGATCGGCGGCACGCCTGGCGAGGAAGGCAGAGGGGCAGGCATTCTCAGAGGGCGGCGGGGCTGCTCAGAAGCACTCCGGCCTTCTGAGAAGCCGTCGACGTCTGCGAAGAAGGCTTGGAAGGCCCGCCCCTCCTGCCTTCCCCCCTGGGCGCGCTGCCGATACGATGCTACATGTTTTCGTGACGTCGGATCTCAGGGACAATTCGCTTCTACGCGACACGGCATTGGGGCAAGCGAAGACGGCGTCGCGGGAAAACAGCAGCGGTTATCTTGCTTCCACCCTAGACTGAGCCTCCAGAGGCCCGCTCCAGGCTCCCAAGGCCGTCCTGAAACTGTCTGGGATTCTAGGATGACGAGCGGGTCCCTGGGAAGGGGTCGGGAGCGTGGCTCCACGGGAGTCCGGCTGGACCCCTTTCCCGGGACCGACTGTTCCTCCTGAGCCGTTTCTTGACTGTCCCGGGGCCCAGTGAGGGACAACGGAGGCTCAAAACTGGCAGATAACATCCGTCGTAGGTTTTCCGCAACGAAGGGATATCAGAGACATGGAACTCAGGATAAACGACACCAACACCAGAGTCGTTGACGAGAAACTGTTAGCCAGCGCGGACCCCAAACAGTAAGAGGTTGCACTGTGGATGTGTAAGCTATGTGATGCGATATACGTGGTGCAAGCTAGCGACGTAAGCGTACAATCTCGACGGCCCCCCAAACGCGGTGGGCGGCAACGAGGCGGCAACCGGCAGCAACGTGGCGAAGCCTCGCCGGACCCCTCCCATTCCTGAGCAGCAGAAGGAAGAACCCTCGAGTGCGAGCACTGCTTGGAGAGCACACCCGGAGAGAAATTCGCCGGCCCAACGGGCCAGGGCGTGCTAAGATCTCCGGTACCTGGTTAACAGTATTTCTAGTTCGCGCGCGCGGGGTGGCCCCTGGGGGTCCCCGGACGAAAAGTACCCCGGCAAGGTCCCGGCAAGGTCGGGTCAGAGATGCCGGAGTTCTGTTACAGGGCCCCAGGACGGGCCAAGAGGTCCCCAAGAAGCCTCCAAGACGGTCCAAGAGGGCCCCGAGACGGCCAAAGATCGCCCGAAGACGCCCAACAGGGCCCCAAGACAGCCCAAGAGGCCTCCAAGACGCCCCAAGGGCCTTCCAAGAGGCCTCCGAAGAGGGCCCCAAGAGGCCAAAATCGTTGATGTTCATTGTTTTTGTTCGATGTTTTTTGCGTTCTGGCTTTTTCGGCTTCCGGACGCTCCAAGACGGCCCAAGAGGCCCCCAAGACCGCTCCAAGACGGCCCACGAGGCTCCCAAGACGGCCCCGGAACGGCCCAGGAGGGCCCCCAAGACGGCCCAAGTGCCGCCCAAGACGGACCAAGAGGCCCCAAGACGGGCCCAAGAGGGGCTCAAGAGGGGAACCGAGAACTGAAAAATCGAGCCCTCCGCCCCAGAAGGCGCCCAGGAGGCCCCAAAAAGGCCCCAAGAGGCCCCCAAGAGGCCCCCAAGACGCCCCAAGAGGCGCCCAAGAGGCCCAAAAGAGGCCCCAAGAGGCCCCAAAACGGCCCCCAAGAGGCCCCAAAACTCGGCTAGCCCACAACGGTGCGACAATATGGGCGGGCGGAATGAGCGAAGCGATTAAATAAAATACCGCGGGCATACGTACATTGCCCGAGGTCCACGTGCGGCCTCTTCTCTGGAGCCGCCCAGCCCCTCCCCGCGCCCGTGGCGGCGCCTCCGACACCGCCCGCGGCGCGCCCAGGGGGCGGAGGTGCGCTGCCGCTGCTTTTGGGCTTCGCGGTCGAGGGGTCTCCAGACTTCCCCGAGATCCCGGCGCTGCCAGCCTGCCACACCGGGCGTTCTCGCTCAGCCTCGGACCCCGCGACCATCACGGAGCGATCCGGCTCGAGAACTGCCGCAGAAGACAGGGCCCACGGCTCTGGTCGAGTTCTTTTTGACGGTGCTGCATTTGTTCTGCGACGTCGGATCTCAGGGAAGTCCTGCTGAGATCGCCGCGGGGGGTGCCATCGAGGATAGGGGGGTTAGAAGTGGATGCTAAGGTGGGCTATATCTGGCATAACCTAGCTTAAAGTAGTTTACAACTGCCCTGAGTGGTTTATGGGGGGGGGGGGGGGCAGATCTGCTCTTTCAGTGTGCGGAGCCCACTTCGCGGAGTTATCGAAGCACCCTGAACTAACTACGTAGGGAAATTGTAACCCACTTTGGCGCCAGGTTGGGCCAGATATAACCTGCCTTAGCGTCCACTCCTAACCTCCCTACCCCTATCAGCAAACCCAAAGATGCTCTCAGCAGGGGCGTCCCCCTCGACAGATCTGCAACCTTGCCGCTCGGGGAGGCATCGCGGACCGCCCCGCTGGGGATGGTGGCACTGCTGGCGTTGCTGGTGCCGCCTGTCCACCCCCGGGGGCACGGCGACCTCAGGTGGGGACTTCCGCTGGCCGCCGAGGCGGCACACTGCGCGGAACAGAGGGTTCCAAGCAGCTGGCCCCCTGTGAGAGTTCTACTATAGAGGCCTCCCACATTGGTCCGAGTAGATCATCGCGCCGCACCGGCGATGCATCTGTGATGCATCGCCGATGCATCGCCGATGCATCGCCGATGCAGCGGCGACGTCGGCGTGGAGAAAACCGGGCTCCGCATCGACCCGCATCGCGGGCCGATGCGGCGCGATCCTCCGACCCCATCAATGTCGACTCCATCTGGGAGGCCTTGACGATATTAGTGATGAAAACACAGAATGGTCCCACAAAGAAGACGGGGAGCCCTAGCCCTTAGGACGCCCGGTCCGGCAGCCGCTTCGCCTGAAACTTCCTAACACTATATTCTGGGATCGTGATCTCGCCTCAATGCCAGCTACATGTTTGGTCTGGACGGTAACGATCCCTTGTAAAAGATACGCTGACGTGAAATGGCCGTACTCTCATCCCTGTCAGAGCTGCATCTTAGACCCCTAGCCGACTTCCTACTCCTCGAACCGCCTCTCCACCTTTGCTGCTATTAGGGTGTTTTGCTGGTGTAACATGATGTCGCTCACCTGGATGACGCCGCCCAGACAAACCAGGGTCGCAAGAAGAAGGGGATGGCGGTGGGAACAGGAGAACGCTGAGTGCGCGCCTACACCGACCCTGGCTGGGCCCATCCTGGGCCCAGGATCGACGTATACGCCCTGCTGGCATGGCCACGAAGGCGTACACGCCAGTGCCGGCACCAGGATCGGTCTGGCCAGAATCGGCGCAGGAATACACGCGGCGCCTCCTGGCTTGTGGAAACGTCTTCCTCGCGTCACAAGTCAAGAACTCCTTCATAAATGTCCTGAATTGTTTTGCTGATTTTTTTTGAGATCCTCTCTTTCCACGCAAAATAAAACGGGTGACACAACCAGATCGAGAAACAAAAAGTCGCTAGGCAAACGGGGAACATCGCACAAACCGACCTGCAATAGGCAATATCGTGCCTTGAACCATGGCCTGAACCACAAATCGCCAATGCAGTTGCGATAGGAGGGAAGAGCGAAGAGGACGAAGAAAGAGGACCAAGAGGAGAGAGATTGGTCAGCGTGGCTGCCAAAAACGGCTGTCACGTGCATCGGCTGCCAAAAAGAAGGCTCAAGCCATGAATGGACAAGCACCGGCCACTAGGAGAATCCGGCATGATACGAAAATGCCCCCACATTCGCATCAATGAGCGGGTCCAGTGTAGGGCACTAAGAGCACTTACGACTGCAGACGCAGTGGGTTTCGAAAGACATTAAACGGGTGAAACAGCGGCAAGCACGAGGCGAGGAGGAATTGTCCTGGTGTTCTCTGGAACTGACACGGGTGCGAGAACCCCAACGATCTGCACTGAAACTGATGTGAGGGCTCACCATGAGCATGGCTTCGTTAAAAATATGCGTCGTGATGTTCCTTGGGTGGCTCAGTGGAGAAGTTACCAGATTTCTCTTGCTGCAAGACTGAAAAGTACTGGAAGTTATGCTCGCGTACTGTCTCATCAAAGTCCACTGCAAGACGGCTCATCAATGACATCAGCATGGGCTTACTGCTTCGGTCGCGCGAGAGTGTAAACTCTGCCTCTTATCGGAGCAAGCCGCTGCACTCCTGTCGAGTCTTGTGTGCCGCAATGATCGCATTGCCGCCCTAGTCAACGTCGGGATCAAAGATGTGATCGACAGCGTGCTGTCATGCATCATGGTTAACTCGAACTTGGCGACACATGAGATTTGAAAGCTTGCCGAACCACCAAGACCGATGTAGAGTAGATCATGTTGAATCAACCTGCGTGAAACAGTTTTGAACAACAACAACATCAACAACAACAACAACAGCAGCAGCAGCAGCAGCAACAACAACAACAACGACAACAACAACAACAACAACAACAATCATTTTACCCGAACGCGTGGTGTTCTCCCCAGTGCCAGGGTTTTCATACGACACCAGGCAATACCCCCACTTCGTGGGGGGGCATTACAAGCTCTACCAAATATCCAAACGACTCTTCGCGACCACCCAAACCCAGCTTCCCGCCCTATGACGTTGGGACACTTCACTTCGTGGCGTGCGGACGACCGTGGCTACTACACTGGCGTGGGGTACACACCCACAGAACCCAATGGTTTTTGGAGATTTCGGCGTGCGCGCGCGAAGAAAAAACGAATGTGTCCCGCATGGTATTATTTGACAGGGATGATGGCCCTGGCAGGTGCGCAACCGTTGTCGCAGAAGTTCGAAAAAGTTGCTCGCAAAAGCCCGTTTGACAGAAATGTTTAAAAAGTGTTGGGTTTCCTACGAATCCGCAAGAGCGCGCGGGATGAGATTTTGACATTTTTTTGTTGAAAAACCATTGGTTTTTTGATGTTTTTATGTTAAAATCGCTCCGAACACTAAGCTTTTGGAAGGATTTCGTCTTGCGCGCGCGAATGTCCACTTTACCTTATTTTTTGCAAGGGATTCTTGAAATTTGATTATATTAGAACAAGAAATGTCATTTTATAGTGTTTTTTGCAAGGGAAAACGGATTACAACAAAACAACCGGATCTTGATCAACTCGAATTACCTGAGGCTTCCTCACGAAAATGATGAAAACGTGGCTGCGGCCTAGGCGCGGCGGGGGGGGCGCGCACCAGGGGGCCCAACAATAATTATTCTTTAGAATTAATAATGTTCAACAACAACAACAACAACAACAACAATTACTAGCACGTGGGGACACTCCGTTCTCACCAGTGCCAGGGTTTTCATAGGAGGCGGGCAATACCCCCACTTTGTGGGGGGGCCGGTTCAAGCTCTACCAAATTTCCAAACGACTCTTCGCCACCACCCACACCCAGCTTCCCGCCCTATGACGTTCGGACACTTCACTTCGTGGCCTGCGGACGACCGTGGCTACTACACTGGCGCATGGGTACAGTGACTTGTTGTGGTAACATTTTCTGGACGCTAGCTTAGTATACGACTTTTCCCCCTGTTCCAACACTGGACACCTGTACTGGTTTTTGGTGGTAACGTGTTCCTGACGCTAGAATAGGAAACCACAGAAATGTTTAAAAAGTGTTGGGTTTCCTACAAATCCGCAAGAGCGCGCGGGATGAAATTTTGACATTTTTTGTTGAAAAACCATTGGTTTTTTGATGTTTTTATGTTAAAATCGCTACGAAAACTAAGGTTTTGGAAGGATTTCGTCTTGCGCGCGCGAATGTCCACTTTACCTTATTTTTTGCAAGGGATTCTTGAAGTTTGGTTATGTTAGAACAAGAAATGTCCACTTTAGCTTATTTTTTGCAAGGGAAAACCGATCGTAACAACACAACCGGATCCGGACTCCCCCGTTTTGTCTGAGACTTCCTCACGAAAATGATGAAAATGAGGCTGCGGCCTAGGCGCGGCGGGGGGGTCGTGCACCAGGGGTCCCGACAATAATTATTCTTTAGAAGTAATAATGTTCAACAACAACAACAAAACGCACATACAACTGAAGTATATGATACCGAACATCGCGTCCTCCCCAAGAGTCCCCCACAGGCCCAAAGAAGCCCCCGAGCAGCCCAAAAGAGGCCCCCAATAAGCCCCAAAAGACCCCCAAGGCCACAACAAGACCCCAAAACGGGCCTAAAGACTCTTCAGAATTGCCTCCAAGAGGCTCCGCCAGGCCAAACAGCTCCCCAGACGCCCACAGGAGTCCCCAGATAGTGCCCAAGAAGCCCACGACGCCTCACCCGTGGACTCCCCGCCTCTTCTGGGAGTCGGCGGAATGGCGTAAGCCTCTTGGATATGCATACGCATCATAAGTACGAACAACATCGTTGTGCGAGACCGTGGCTTCTTTTTGTTGCAATGAAGCAATCAACTCATTCACCGCATGGGCGTGTCAGCTCATCATCCTCATGATCGGCATCATCATCCTCATCATCATCATCATCATCAGCAGCAGCATCATCATCAGCATCATCAACATCAGCATGATAATCAGCAGCCCCATCATCATCAGCATCAACATCAGCATCAGCATCATCGTCGTCGTCGTCGTCATATGAACCGTCATCGCCATAATCGACAATATTGTTGCCTCTTGCAGTGGCACGACATCACAAATCAATATGCAGTTTAGCAAACCACCTCGCGCATGCTCTTCCGCATCGCACATAGTTCAATGGATTGCGCATTCCTCGCAGTAGAAAAAGGAAGCCTGCCGTGTATGCGTCGGTTGCTTTATGCGGGTGCCCATGACATGTGGCAATCCACCTGGGTTTGGTCGAGTGTATGAGTGAAATGTGTGCGCACCCGTCGTCATACTCATTATTACTACGATGAGTATGATGGATTTGGTTTCTATGATGGACTTGGTCATTCTCATTATAATCACCCGTAGCATCACTTGAGGTTGACATTAAGGACGTGGCTCCCGTGTATGCGTGT
Organism: Prorocentrum cordatum; assembly: GCA_963575745.1. Taxonomy (NCBI): domain Eukaryota; class Dinophyceae; order Prorocentrales; family Prorocentraceae; genus Prorocentrum; species Prorocentrum cordatum. The sequence continues at coordinate 1,300,740 of CAUYUJ010021615.1, forward strand.
TACCTCCATGCGCTCGGCTTGCATATACTGTTCTGCCCCTGATGCACTTTCCAGGCAGATGAGTTTAGCTGTGCAAGTGCATTTGTGCTAGCAAGTGGATAAGACTGCAGTGCTACTGGAATGAAGACGCACAGGGGGTGATACCGAATACGCTTTCAACCCTGACAGCCGCAATGGAAGCGGTCATGACATTGGGGTAAGTTAGTGGGAACACATGGCGCGCTGGATCATACATCAGAATAGAGATGCTGTCATGCTGCCAGTGACTGCACGGCAGGGAGTTGCGTATACATATCCCGCGCCTGGGGAACCAATCTCCCAAGACCCCACGGGGTGGACATGGAAGTACATTTGGGCCTCGGGGAGATCGAACACATCCACCCCAAACACAAACACACACACACACACAAAAACAAAAAAACAGGGGGCCAGCGCCGCCTCGTGTGGACGACAGGGCGCGCAGATCTCGCATGGACAAGGCGCCCGTCGCTGATCTGCGCGCCTCGATCCATGGGTGCGCCTCCTCGGAACCGCCCCTGCCGCCCGAACGCCCCACGGGAGCAAGCGCCGCCCACGGCGGCAGCAGAACCAGAAACCGACCGAACCGACTGCGAGACCCAGCAGGCAGCCCTGAGGGGCGCAGCGACGCGGCGACGACACAAACCGCCGCTCGAACAGAGCCAACCGAACGCACCCGACTGCAACGCAGCCGAACCGCGAACGCCCCTAGGGAGCCCCTCCGGAGCCTCTACTCCCCTGAGGGGGTATGTTCGCCCCGCCTCAGGCGGGGCGAACGTCGACCAGGAATCGGCGATACATCGCCGATGGATCGGTGATGGGCCCCCGATAGCGAATCCGCACGCTCCTTGGCGGAGTAGGCTGTCGGGCCCCTATCGGCGATGAGTGGGCGATTGGGGGTCGACGCATCCCCCCCTGAGCCTGGCCCCCCCCCAACATTGCCCCCCTGCTCCAGGCGCCCCCAGGAGGCCTCGGCGAGGCTCAGCTCCTGGAAGCACCCCAAGAATGGAAAACCGCCGAGAACCAGCGAAAAACGCCCCAAACCTCCGACGACATGATGTTTTCATAACGTCGACTGCCAGAGGTCTCAACCCATTCCCCGGGACGGGCTTTTCACCTTGAGCCTTTTTGCTGACGGTCCCTGAGCCCAGCGAAGGGCCCTGGAGGCCGAAGACGTCCAAAAACCATCCGTCGTGACTTTTTCAAGATCCGACGGGGTCTGGGTCGAAGTTGCAGGTTCCCCCCCTCATTGAGGTCACCAAGGGGGTTGCTGCAAGGATGGGGAAGTCAAAAAACATGCCAAAGTGGTTTACAACTGACCTAAGTGACTTAGGGGGGACAGCTCCGATCTTAGCGGGCGGAGCACACGTCGCCATCGGCCACTTGTGAGCCATTTTGGAGCCAGGCCAAGCCAGACATCACCCGCCTCAGCACCCCGCCCCCTCCGCAGACCCTGCGGTGGTATCAGCACGTTGCCCCTGAAACCCTCCTGCTCCCCCCGCCCTGCCTCGAGGCCTGGGGCGAGGGCGCGCGCGCGCGCGCTTCGGAGGGGCGCCCGGGGAGGCGCGGCCCCCTCGCCTTGCAGCCGCCTCGTGCCCTGCGCCAGGGCCTCGTCCTCTGGGCGCGAGCTCTTCGCGCCGAGAATTAGGGGAACACAAGGACACGAACAAAATGTTGGCGGTCGCGGCCTCGCGCGCAGCGTCGAAGCGGAGGAAAGTCGGAGCCGGTGCACGCGCGGCCGGGCCCTCAGAACGAATCGCTACACAAGGACAGACACGCAAACATGAAAACTCTGAGGTCCGCGCGTTTTCGTCGGGTCGGCGCCAGGAAGGGGGGCCCAGCGCCGATCCGAGGAATCCGCGCGAAACTCCTACTGTTTATCCCCTAAGGGCGTTTCGCTGGAGGGTTCCAACAGAGATCACAAATTTCTTCCTCCCACCAGAATACGGGACGTGAAAACGACCACAGCCACTGCTTTTCTTTTGTTGCCGCCTTCCAGCCAGCAGAAACAAAGCAGTGGTTGTGGTCACTTTCGTTAAGCTTGGCACCAGGGAAATGACCACAACCACTGCTTCTTTTTCGGTCGGCTGGAAGGCGGCGCAAACAAGAAGCAGTGGCTGTGGTCATTTTCCCGTCCCGTACAAAACCACAAAGAGGCCGAGGGGAGGCGTCTCCCAGGCCTGGCGGCAGTCCGGAACGGCCTGGAAGCAACTCGCTATGGTGTTCTGCCGCGATTGGGTCCATAAAGTAAGCTCACTATGGCGTTCTGGTTCGAGTTGACCCAAAGATGAAGTTCACTATGGCGGTCTGGCTCGAGTTCAGCCAACACAGATCCAGAAACTCCACTCCCTATGGCGTTCTGGTTTGATTTGGTCCAGAAATGAAACTCACTATGGTGCTCTCGCTCGAGTTCCTCTCACCAAAATCTCCACAAGGGGGGGCACGGGGGGAAGCGTCTCACGGGCCCGGCCGCGGTCCGGAATCGACTCACGATGGTGTTCTGGATCGAGTTCTGCAATCGCAGATAAAAAAGACTCGCCCTGGTATACCGGCCCGTTTGGCCGAGAAATGTTGTTCTGGCTCGATGTAATACGGAAACAGAACTGTCTATGGTGTTCTGGCTTGATTTCAATCTAAGAAAGACTCCTCTCACCAGAATCTCCACAAAGGGAGCTGAGTGTTCTGGCTCGATTCCAGCCCTCGCAGATACGGACACGTGACTCACTCTGGCGTTCTGGCCCGATTTCAGCCTTCGCAGGTCCAGCAATGGGGTTCTCACCATCCCAGCCGTTCTAGGTCCAAGAAGTGTGGCAGAACCATAAGCTTCCCACTATTCCAGCTGCTAGGTGTTAAGAGTGGGGTCGCTCGGTCCCGAATGCTGTTCCAAGCGCGTTCATGTCACCCGACATAACGAACGTCACCCCCATCAGCAAGCTCAACGCCGCAATCGTATCGACAATATGATGAAGTCGCTCTCGCAAGCCAACGATTCAGTCGTCCACCCGCCTCCGCGCCTGAGCTGCTATAGGGTGCGTTGCCAGGGTGGTGTTTATGTCCGAGCTTCTTTCCCTAAGACGACTGGCGGGGTGGAGCAGGTAAGGAGGGGAGCGGGGAGGGGTCCCTGACACCCCCCAGGTGCGAAAAGATCGCGACATCAAGTTTTTGTTGCCCATTTCCAGGCTCCAGGAGCAGGACCGCCAAAAATCGGCTCGGGATGACAAACCAGTCCCGCGGAAGGGATCCACACTTCTGGTGAGCCACGTTATGAAAAAAATCCTGGCGTCGGATGTGTAAGGATAGAGGCCTCCCACATGGAGCCAGAGCAAGCGGGTTCGGACAACGCACCGCATCGCCGACGACCGGCGATACATCGGCGGCGGCAGGATGATGAAGATCGGACTCTGGGTCGCGCCGCATCGTATATGCATTTCGCAGGTGCATCAGCGATGAGGCGTGATCCTCCAACCTCTACTCTGGCCCAGATTGGGAAAGGAGGGGAGGGGGGAGGAGAGAGTAGCGAGAAGGCAGGACGGAAGGAGCCAGGAGGGGAGGACTTTGAACCGTGCCCTCCCGAAGCTCGAACGCTGACAGCTCTGCTTCGCACATATCTCGGATCCAGCATGTAAATCGGCGTGCAAGGCCATCCGCTGCCAAAACGGCGTGCCGGTCCATTCGCCGTCGTCCCCATTCACAGAACGTGCTTGCCGCACCGCCTCGTGCACGCGAGCGCGCTCCAGCACTCGGCGGCGCGCCGAGCGGGCAGTGCGCGGGGGCGAGCCTCAGAAGGCGGGAAGCGAGGCGCCTCTCAGAAGCCATCGCGCCCTCCGAGAGGCCATCCGCGGCCTCGGAGGCCCCGAGGGATTCTCGGAAAAGGCCCGGGGCCTCGCGCGAGGGCCGCTGCCTCTGCGCCTCCCCCCGGGGGCGCGCCGCCGAAGCACGCCAGGCCGGGGTCTGCGGAGACCGCCGTGCAACTAGGCCTCGAGGACGAGGACAGTTGGCGGCGAGCGAGGGGGGGGAAAGCGAGGAGGAGGAGGAGGTCTTCTCGAAAAGCGGCGGGGCGGGGATTTATCCACATCCACCGCCTTGGCACCGACGTCCTGGTGCCCCAGCGGGCGGTGGATATGGATATATTCTGGCCCCCGGGGGCCCGAATATGTCCATCTCCACCGCCTGCCGAGGTCCCCGAAAATTGATCCTCCAGGCGGTGGTAATGTGTAAATTCCCGCCTCGGAAAAGCGGCAGGGCCTCTTAGAAGGCCTCCGGCCTCCTGAGAGGCTTTCTGCCTGTTCGTGGAAGGCTTGGGAAACTTCTCGGAAGGCTGGGAGACTTCGCGCCCTCTGAGAAGGCCCGCCCCTTCTCACTTCCCCCCTGGTCTCGCCGCCGAGACGAGGACGAGGTCAGTAGGCAGGTAGGTAGGACCGCACTGCGACCAGCCGGGACAGACGCTGGTCGAGGCGCATCCGCGCCGAAGCACGGAATCGAGGGAATGGGCCCACCCTGCAGGCGCGGTTACACAGCACATCGTTTAGCGCTGCTGCTGCCTCCCTGGAGCACAGGCCGCCCCTGGGCTCGCCGCCGAGACGAGGACGAGGAGGACGGGGGCCTTCGGCCGGCGCCGGCACCGCGGCGCCCCCGCGAGGAGGCCGGCACGCGGGGGGCGCGGCTGTGACGGGGGGAGGGGCCGTGGATGCGGAGCAACGCTGCGTGGCGCGACTGTCACGGGAGGGGGGGGGGCCCCGGGGGCCCAGCGCAGATCCGAGAAATCCCGAACGTGAATGTTTATGCCGTTTTCTCTTCTTCGAGACTGGATCGGAGGTTGCTAAAGGTGCTCCTGGCCTAAGGTGCCCCCGGGTGTTCGCTCCATTTTGGAGCCCCTGGGGCCCCCTGGACCTCGTGACCGTGAGGGGTGCTCTGGAGGTCGTGGGTGCCTCCATGGAAATCCTGGGGGCATCGTGGGCCAGGGGCGCTGATAGCAACGCCCCATTGGAGGTCGATGCATCCCCCCTGAGCCCATCCCCTCCCCCCCTGAAGCTACCCCGGGGGCGGGGAGACGGCGGCACGGAGCGGATCGGCTCGGCGTGGCGCGCTGCGGGCCCCAGAGGACGATGCAAACACAAACGAGACAGGTGGAAAAAAACAATCAAATATATATATATAAATATATATATACATCTATATATACATATATATGTATATGTATGTGTGTGCATCTGTATATATAAACATACATATATATATATACAAATATATACATATTATATATATATATATATATATATATCGGAGGTGAGGGGGTGAGATCGAAGTGGAACGGAGAGCCCCCCTTCCGGGAAATCGGTTTCGGTTTCGTGTTCGTGCGTGCCGTGCGTGCGGGCGAGGCGAAGCTGCGTGGGCGGGCAAGAAATAAGTCTCCTGTAGCTGAGGCGCGGCTGGACCAAAAGTCTCCCTTCCGGCAACCGGTGCCCCGCGGTGTCCCGCCGGTGTCCCGCTCGGGGGCAAGTGGCGCGCGGTGTCCCGCCGGTGTCCCGTCGGTGTCCCGATGATGATGATGATGATGATGATGATGATGATGATGATGATGATGATGATGATGATGATGATGGTGGTGGTGATGATGATGATGATGTTGATGATGTTGACGATGATGATGATGATGATGATGATGATGATGATGATGATGATGATGGTGATGGTGATGGTGACGGTGATGGTGATGGTGATGGTGATGGTGATGGTGATGGTGGTGATTATGATGGTGTCCCGATGATGATGATGATGATGTTAACGATGTTGATGATGATAATGGTGATGGTGGTGATCATTATGGTGCCCCGATGATGATGGTGTTAATGATGATGATAATGTTGCTGATGATGATGATGATGGTGCCCCGATGCTGATGATGATGATGTTTATGATCCTGATAATGTTGGTGATCAGATGATTTGATGATGATGAAGATGATGATGATGATGATGGTGTCCCGATGATGATGATGATGATGATGATGATGATGGTGATGGTGTCCCGATGATGATGATCATGATGATGATGATAATGATGATGATGATGACGATGATGGTGCCCCGATGATGATGATGTTGATGATGAGGATGAGGATGAGGTGATGATGATGAGTTTGATGCTGGTGGCCCAATGGTGATGGTGATGTTGATGATGTTGATGATGATGATGATGATGATGATGGTGTCCCGATGATGTTGATGATGATGGTGGTGATGATGATGATGGTGACGATGATGATGGCGTTCCGATGATGATGATGTTGATGATGATGATGATGATGTTGCTAATGATGATGATGGTGGCCCAATGATTGTGATGATGTTAATGATGTGTTCATGAGAATGATGATGAGATGATGATGATGGTGATGGTGGTGTTCCGATGATGATGATGGTGTCCCGATGATGATGATGTTGATGATGATGGTGACGATGCTAGTGCCCCGATGATGATGATGATGGTGATGATGATGAGCTTGATGATGATGGTGATGAGGTGATGATGATGGTGTCCCGATGATGCTGATGATGATGTTGATGACGTTGATGACGATGATGTTGATGACGATGATGACGTTGATTGTGATATCGACTGTGATACCGATAATGAGGTCAATAGTTAGACCGAATGTGAGATCGATTGTGAGATCGATCGTGAGATTGATAGTGAGATCGATTGTGAGATCGATAGTCAGATCAATGGCGAGGTCGATCGAATGAAATAGATCGAGTGAGATAGATTGTGAGATCGATCGAGCGAGACCGATAGTGAGATCGATAGTGAGACCGATCGAGTGAGACGTTGGTCCCCCCCCCCCTCCCCCCCCCCCCGAACCTCCTCATCACCCGAAGGGCGGTCGCACAGGTACATATATGGTTCCCCCCCCCAGATCATACATTTCATCTTGAATGGTGTTCACGTTCACCATCCTCTCATTACTCTTTCCCGTCTCTTCTTCAATTATCCCCCTCATCTGCTTCCCATTGTTCATTTTTGGTTGTTATGGTTTTTGGTCTAGGATGCAAGGAAACACTGTGTATGTTTGTTTATATTGTGTTTTTCGGTTTTGGAAGCTCAAGTGCTCCCCGCGGCCTCCCCCCCCCGAGCATCATCTCCGTCTCCCCTTTCCTCTTTCCCCCTCCTTCTCTTCCTCACATGTCCTCTTCCTTGTTGCAAAGCAAGAAACTAAACATACACAGTGTTTGGTGCCCTTGGTGCCAGGAAACGCTGTAGATGTTTGGTTTGTCATGTTTTTTTGGTCTAGGATGCAAGGAAACACTGTGCATTGTTGGTTAAATTGTTTTTCTTGGTTTTGGAAGCTCGAGTGCTCCCCGCGGGCCCCCCCCCCCCCCCCCCCGAGCACCTCCGCCTTCTCCCCCTTCCTCTGTCCCCCTCCTTCTCCTCCTTTCTCCTCTTCCAAGTTGCAAAGCAAGAAAACTAAACATACGCAGTGTTTGGTGCCCTTGGTGCAAGGAAACGCTGTGTATGTTTGGTGTTTCTGCTTCTTGGATCTAGGATTCAAAGGCAGCATGGTGTATGGTTGGTTATGTTGTTGTTTCTTGCGTTGGAAGCTCGAGTGCCCCCCGCGGCCTCGCCAACAGCACCTCCTCCTTCTCCCCCTTGCGCTTTCCCCCTCCTTCTCCTCATGTCGTTTCCTCCTCCTTGTTGCAAAGCAAGAAAACTAAACATACACAGTGGTTGGTGCCCTTGGTGCAAGGAAACGCTGTGTCTGTTTGGTTGTTCTGGTTTTTTGACTAGAATGCAAGGAAACACTGTGTAGGTTTGGTTATGTTGTATTTTTCGGTTTGGGAAGCTCAAGTGCTTCCCACGGCCTCTCCCCCGAGCACCTCCTCCTTCTCCCCCATGCCTCTTCCCCCCTCCTTCTCCTCCTTTCATTTCCTCCTCCTTGTCGCAAAGCAAGAAGACTAAACATACGCAGTGTTTAGTTTGGTGCCCTTGGCGCAAGGAAACGCTGTGTATTGTTGGTTGTTTCTGGTTTCTTTGGTTTAAGATGCAAGGAAACACTGAGTATGTTTCGTTAGTTTGGCTTTTTGGGGTTTGGGAGCTCTGGGAGAGAAGGACGAGGAGGAGGAGGAGGTGCTGGGGGGAGGCAGCGGGGAGCACTTGAGCTTTCAGAACCCAAAAGAGCCGAAATAACCGAAAATACAATGTGTTTCCTTGCACCCTAGACAAAAATTATCCTGGCGAAGGACCCAACCATATGCAAACGTGAATACCGCAGGGCAGGTGGGACGAAGTAAAAAGAATTCCCAATGTGGCCACGAACCGTGTGAGGGGTGCGCCACACTGGGGCGGGGCCGCCATGCGAACCCTGCCACTGAGGCCTTCGGTGGAGCTCTCTATGTCCCTGCGGGGCCACGAACCGTGTGAGGGGTGCGCCAATATGGGGCGGGGCCGCCATGCGAACCCTGCCACTGGGGCCTTCGGTGGAGCTCCCTATGGGGCCACGAACCGTGTGAGGGGTGCGCCAAAATGAGGCGGGGCCGCCATGCGAACCCTGCCACTGGGGCCTTCGGTGGAGCTCCCTATGGGGACGCTCCCTATGGGGCCACGAACCGTGTGAGGGGTGCGCCAAAATGGGCGGGGCCGCCATGCGAACCCTGCCACTGGGGCCTTCGGTGGAGCTCCCTATGGGGCCACGAACCGTGTGAGGGGTGCGCCAAAATGGGGCGGGGCCGCCATGCGAACCCTGCCACTGGGGCCTTCGGTGGAGCTCCCTATGGGGCCACGAACCGTGTGAGGGGTGCGCCAAAATGGGGCGGGGCCGCCATGCGAACCCTGCCACTGGGGCCTTCGGTGGAGCTCCCTATGGGGCCACGAACCGTGTGAGGGGTGCGCCAAAATGGGCGGGGCCGCCATGCGAACCCTGCCACTGGGGCCTTCGGTGGGCTCCCTATGGGGCCACGAACCGTGTGAGGGGGCGCCAAAATCGCCATGCGAACCCTGCCAGAGCTCCCTATGGGGGATCCGCCGGTGCGAGGGGTGCGCCAGGGGCCTTCGGTGGAGCTCCCTATGGGGCCACGAACCGTGTGAGGGGTGCGCCAAAATGGGGCGGGCCATGCGAACCCTGCCACTGAAGCCTTTAGTGGAGCTCCCTATGGGGCCACGAACCGTGTGAGGGGTGCGCCAAAATGGGGCGGGGCCGCCATGCGAACCCTGCCACTGGGGCCTTCGGTGGAGCTCCCTATGGGGTCACGAACCGTGTGAGGGGTGCGCCAAAATGGGGCGGGGCCGCCATGCGAACCCTGCCACTGGGGCCTTCGGTGGAGCTCCCTATGGGGCCACGAACCGTGTGAGGGGTGCGCCAAAATGAGGCGGGGCCGCCATGCGAACCCTGCCACTGGGGGCTTCGGTGGAGCTCCCTATGGGGCCACGAACCGTGTGATTGGTGTGCCGAAATAGAGACATGCGGAGGGTGATGCTGATGATGACGCCGAATATCATGGTGATGTTGATGATGACGATGATGATGATGATGACGATGATGATGATGATGGCAGGAGGGAGGGGGCAGCGGGAGGAGGAGGAGAAGGAGGGAACGCGGGGCACCGTCTCTTCAAAACGAGGACCCAACACCACAGGATGGTTGGGAAAAACAAAAGAACCAAACATACACATGGTTTCCATGCATCAAGGGCGCCAAACACTGTGTAGTATTGGTTCTCTTGCTTTGCAACAAAGAGGAGGACAAGACAAGAGAAGAAGGAGGGGGAGAGAGGAAGGGGGAGAAGGAGGAGTCGCTGCGGGGGAGGCCGCGGGGAGCACTTGTGCCTCCCAGATCAGAAAACGAAAAAAATATCCTGGCGAAAGAACCGCCCATTTGCAAGTGTGAGAACCGCAGGGGTGCACCATGGGGCGGGGCCGCCATGCGAACCCTGCAAAAGGGCCTTCGGTAGAGCTCCCTGTGGGGCATCGAACCGTGTGCGGGGTGCACCACAAATGGCGCGGGGCCGCCCTGCCACCGGGGCCTTCGGTGGAGTTCTTCCCTATGGGACCACGAACCGTGTAAGGGGTGCGCCAAAATGGGCGAGCCGCCATGCGAACCCTGCCACTGGGGCCTTCGGTGGAGCTCCCTATGGGGCCACGAACCGTATGAGGGGTGCGCCAGAATGGCGCGGGGCCACCATGCGAACCCTGCCACTGGGGCCTTCGGTGGAGCTCCCTATGGGGCCACGAACCGTGTGGGGGGTGCGCCAGAATGGGGCGGGGCCGCCATGCGAACCCTGCCACTGGGGCCTTCGGTGGAGCTCCCTATGGGGCCACGAACCGTGTGAGGGGTGCGCCAGACTGGCGCGGGGGCGCCATGCGAAACCTGCCAACGGGGCCTTCGGTGGAGCTCCCTATGGGGCCACGAACCGTATGAGGGGTGCGCCAGAATGGCGCGGGGCCGCCATGCGAACACTGGGGCCTTCGGTGGAGCTCCCTATGAGGCCACGAACCGTGTGAGGGGTGCGCCATGCGAACCCTGCCACTGGGGCCTTCGGTGGAGCTCCCTATGGGGCCACGAACCGTGTGAGGGGTGCGCCACAAATGGCGGGGCCGCCATGCGAACCCTGCCACTGGGGCCTTCGGTGGAGCTCCCTATGGGGCCACGAACCGTGTGAGGGGTGCCACGCCAGAATGGCGCGGGGCCGCCATGCGAACACTGGGGCCTTCGGTGGAGCTCCCTATGGGGCCACGAACCGTGTGAGGGGTGCACCACAAATGGGCGTGGCCGCCATGCGAACCCTGCCACTGGGGCCTTCGGTGGAGCTCCCTCTGGGGCCACGAACCGTATGAGAGGTGCGCCAGAATGGCGCGGGGCCGCCATGCGAACCCTGCCAGTGGGGCCTTCGGTGGAGCTCCCTATGGGGCCACGAACCGTGTGAGGGGTGCGCCAGAATGGGGCGGGGCCGCCATGCGAACCCTGCCACTGGGGCCTTCGGTGGAGCTCCCTATGGGGCCACGAACCGTATGAGGAGTGCGCCAGAATGGCACGGGGCCGCCATGCGAACCTTGCCGCTGGGGCCTTCGGTGGAGCTCCCTATGGGGCCACGAACTGTGTGAGTGTGTGGCGAACCCTGCCACTGGGGCCTTCGGTGGAGCTCCCTATGGGGCCACGAACCGTGTGAGGGGTGCGCCAGAATGGGGCGGGGCCGCCATGCGAACCCTACCACTGAGGCCTTCGGTGGAGCTCCATATAGGGCCACGAACCGTGTGAGGGGTGCGCCAGAATGGGGCGGGGCCGCCATGCGAACCCTGCCACTGGGGCCTTCGGTGGAGCTCCCTATGGGGCCACGAACCGTGTGAGGGTTGCGCAAGAATGGCGCGGTGTCGCCATGCGAACCCTGCCGCTGGGGCCTTCGGTGGAGCTCCCTATGGGACCACGAACCGTGTGAGGGGTGCGCCAGAATGGGGCCGGGAGGCCATGCCAACCCTGCCACTGGGGCCTTCGGTGGAGCTCCCTATGGGGCCACGAACCGTATGAGGGGTGCGCCAGAATGGCGCGGGGGCGCCATGCGAAACCTGCCAACGGGGCCTTCGGTGGAGCTCCCTATGGGGCCACGAACCGTGTGAGGGGTGCGCCAGAATGCGGCGGGGCCGCCATGCGAACCCTGCCACTGGGGCCTTCGGTGGAGCTCCCCATGGGGCCACGAACCGTGTGAGGGGTGCGCCAGAATGGCGCGGGGCCGCCATGCGAACCCTGCAACTGGGGCCATCGGGGCGGATGAAACGCAAGGGAGGAAGGAGGAGGGGGCGGGGAGGCAGCGGGAGGAGAAGGAAGGAAAGAAGGAGGACGCGGGCGCTGTCTCTTCAAAACGACCAACACCACAAGATGGTTGGGGACAAAGCCGCTGACAACGACGCCCCGACAATTTGCGACAATGACGACTTCCCAGACTCTGAACTCCCGTGACACTGAGCGCGGTACAAACCATCCCACTGGGGCCTTCGGTGGAACTCCCTGTGGGGCCACGAACCGTGTGATGGGTGTGCCGAAATCGAAGCGGCGGTGCCATGCGAATCCTGCCACTGGGGCATTCGGTGGAGCTCCCTATGGGGCCACGATCCGTGCGGGGGGGGCGCCAGAATGGGGCGGTGGTTCAATGCGAACCCTGCCACTGGGGCCTTCGGTGGAGCTCCCCCTTATGGGGCCACGAACCGTGCGAGGGGTGCGCCAACATGGCGCGGGGCCGCCATGCGAACCTTGCCACTGGGGCCTTCGGCGGAGCTCCCTATGGGGCCACGAACCGTGCGAGGGGTGCGCCGGGATGGGGCGGTGGTGCCATGCGAACCCTGCCTCTGGGGCATTCGGTGGAGCTCCCTATGGGGCCACGAACAATGCGAGGGGTGCGCCAGGATGGGGCGGGGCCGCCATGTGAACCCTGCCACTGGGGCCTTCGGTGGAGTTCCCTATGGGGCCACGCACCGCGCGGGGGGGGCACCAGAATGGGGCGGTGGTTCAATGCGAACCCTGCCACTGGGGCCTTCGGTGGAGCTCCCCGTGGAGCCACGAACACTGCGAGGAGCGCGCCAGAATGGGGCGGTGGTGCCATGCGAACCCTGCCACTGGGGCCTTCGGTGGAGCTCCCTGTGGGGCCACGAACCGTGCGAGTGGTGCGCCAGAATGGGGCGGTGGTGCCATGCGAACCCTGTCACCAGGGCCTTCGGTGGAACTCCATACGGGGCCGCGAACCGTGTGAGGGGTGCGCCAGAATGGGGCGGGGCCGCCATGCAAACCTTCCACTGGGGCCTTCGGTGGAGCTCCCTATGGGGCAACGAACCGCATGAGGGGTGCGCCAGAATGGCGGGGGGGCGCCATGCGAACCCTGCCACTGGGGCCTTCGGCGGAACTCCCCATGGGACAACGAACCGTGTGAGTGGTGCGCCAGAATGGGGTGGTGGTGCCATGCGAACCCTGCCACTGGGGCCTTCGGTGGAGCTCCCCGTGGAGCCACGAAACGCGTGAGGGGTGCGCCAGAATGGGGCGGTGGTACCATGCGAACCCTGCCACTGGGGCCTTCGGTGGAGCTCCTTGCGGGGCCGCGAAACGCGTGAGAGGTGCGCCGAAACAGAGGCATGCGGAGGGCAGAGGCAAGGAGGGTGAGGAGGGAGGAGGAGGAGGAGGAGGAGGAGGAGATAGCACTCAGTGGGGATGTTCGTCTTCCTGAGCACGGCCTACCTGAGCCCAGAGGTAGGTAGGAAAAGGCCAAAATCTAGACAGCATCTCCTTGAAAGATGCGACGAGCGTTGGCCGAACAGGCCGCAATAGTCCTGGAACGGGCCCGAAGGGAACGACGAGCACGAGGCAGATCCGGCAACCCACTTACATGGAACAAATTAAAATTGGTCAGAATCAAGCCGATGGCAATGGCAATAGAGCAAATAACAAGATTAGACAGGGGAGCAAATAACAAGATTAGACAGGGGGGGGATGCCAAACATCCTAGCACTAACATCACCAGTGGCCCAGGAGGAGGGGAGATGGGGCAGAATGGCACTCACGGCAGGTTGATAAGAAGGGCAATGCAGATAATGCTGGAGAGAGTCGCCTCCGAGAACACAACCACCAAATAGACAACATTGGGTTCCTGATCTATACCTGGAAGCAGTATTCCAACAGTTGCACATAGTCTTGCATACCGAGGCGAGGATGACAGGGGGGAAGAAGACGATCGATGGTACACATACCTCTAACCTGGCGGCCAACCATCTCTTCAGTACATGCAGGGAAAAAGTGCTCCATGCGCGTGAGAATAGCACCACTGCTGGACCTGCCAGGTTTGTTCTGAATGTAAATGTTCAGCGTTTTGTTCTGTAGTCCGTAGAGCAAGGAATCAGAGGGCAGATCGGGGATCGCACAGAGCTCCGCCCACACCTTCTCGAGGCAAAAGATAATAGAATTCCTGAATAACGGCTGCTCATTGTAAACTACCACCCAGTTATCCCCCTCTAGAATCGCCCCCACCGTCCTCCCATTCATGTCGAACGCAGCGCACTTGCAGCATACTCGGTAAGCCGATGCCGTGCAGAAGAGGGCGAGGTGGCGAACCTGCTGCGAGAAGCCAAATTCTGTCAAGTTATACATGAGATGCGGGGTGATTGTATCGTTCGGACCACAAGCCAGACGGGAAATAGCTTTGGGCTTCTGCGCGAAGTAACTCCTTTTGTCGGCGGAAAAACTTGGGCGACGTAGCCACAACCAGAAAAAGCAATGGATGTTATAGGCTTCGATGTCCTGGCAGAAAGATAAACTCAGCGTATTGAAGTGAATGCTTCGCTTCCTCAGAGAGCCGATCGGACCATTCCAGGATTTGTCCCGAGATCCCACTCCAAGAATCATCCCGAGGTACTCTCCACATTCAGAGATCTTGAACGTGCGCACCCGAAGACCCCTGGCTTTGAACTTAGCTTTGACGGAGTCAATGTCGAACTGGCGGGGGATGATGATTTGGGTCTTGGCGGGGTGCATCAGGAGCCCCGTGATATGAGCCTGGTTCATCAAACCGCGAACTACCGTGGGTAGAGATTCGAGAATATTGACGGCCATCAGTGCCAAGTCGTCGGCGAAGCCGTGCAGGGAGAAGGCGGGATCAAACTGGGAAACCGAGAAACGATGGAGGCACCTTAGGGCCGAATCAAAACATACAGCAAACAGAGTCCCCGACATAGGACAGCCTCGTTTGACACCACGTTCAACTTGGAACGAGCAGCCAGTTGTGCCTCTGAAATTCGCATAAATGGTGACGTTAGTATACAGGGTCATAATAGCGCGGCTATACCAACCAGGAACCCAATCTTCTCAAGCACATGCTGGATCCATTGAAAATGGAGACTGTGGAAGGCCGTTTTAATATCAAAGCAGCAGGCGCCACACTCTCGTTCACATTCCATATCATTGAAAATGGCCATGGCGGAGTCTACGTCAATGACGTGCTCCAGCCCTTGGCGGCCTGGGACAAAACCTTCCGGATACCACAACACAGGTAAGAAGAGGCCAGGGAGAGAGGGGAGATGAGGGCGGAAGCAATAAGCTTGTTGTCCGCGTTGCTGAGGGTGAGAGGGCGGGCGGAGGCAGGGTCCCGAGTTTGCCCTCGCTGAGAGGGGTCGCTGTCACCTTTCGGCCGGAATGCTGCCAAGCCTTCGTTGAAGGACTCGTGGGCCATGCCACCTGAGATCACGCGCCGATATCGCCCTTGCAGTGCGGCAGAAAAGTAGGGCCTCCAGCCCTCCAAGCGCCGCAACTGATACCGCCAGGTCCAGGGGCTGATTCACGGGACCGACGGAATATATCCTGGAACTGTTCTTCAGAAGTATCCCAAGACGTCTCAGAGTTAACCGTTTGGATGCACGGGTCGAGAAGCTTGAAATGTTCGGGGTCGACATACCTACGCTTTGCGATGTCCCCCCAATAATCGGCTAGTGCCTTGGCGGAGTCCTCAGGTGCACCGTAGGGGTTCCCATGCGGGTCAGGGATGCTGCGCAGGAAGATCGTCCTGTCGATCAAGCTCGCGCAGGCGAGAAATACGTTGGCCCTTCCTTTCGGGCTTCACGGATGAATCGGAAACAAGCAACTGCTCCTCTCTCTGCAAAGAGACGAGCATGAGGGATGAAAACTCCTCCTGAACCTTCTGTTGGCCGCGCCACTGCATCACCGCGCAATCGAAAAAAAGAGGCCAGATGCGGGCAAGCTGTAGTTGCTTTTCTCGCAGTGGCACAGTCATTATATCGAGCGGCCCTGGTGACTGCAAGCATCCAAAAGATTTGTTCTTCGACACTTTGAGGTCCTCGGAATGCATGGTGAACTTTAACTCTACGTGCAGTTTCGTAAATAACTTCCTTGCAATCCAAAACTCTCTGAACGGGATCCAAGGCCAAATCGATGTCCTCAAGGATGCTAGTGACCTCGTTCCTAAAGATAGGCGAGCGCATCGCCCATTTTGGAATAATCGGCCGACTGGATGAGGGAGCAGGAGCAGAGAGAGCCAAGAACACGGCGACGTGATCGCTAGGAAGCGAGTCCTGCAAAAGAACAGAGACGACTCCAGGGATGGGCTTGTAGTCCAGGAGAACCAGAGGGGGAGTAGAAACGTAAATCCGATCAATCCTTCCAACTGAAATAACTCTATCGTCCCTGATGGTTTTGTGAGTGTGGTGAGGCTGGAATGTTTCTGCATACCCTTGGAACTGGTCCAGGAAGAAATAGTAGAGGTGAGGAGAGGTAGTGATAGATTTGTCATCTCGAACTCTGAGCCGCCCTTCGCCACCAGCACAAAAATTACAATTTCCTGCCAAGATGGTGGTCGCTTCATCGTTGCCGAGGGCAGCACGGGCGGTAGCAAGCATCTGACGTTTCAGAGAGGACTGAGATTCACCAGGGTCGAAGTGAATGTTGATGAGCTGGAGATTGCTTGCTAGCCCGAGAAGCCGGACTATGAGGATACGCCCTGCCACGACTTCGACCACCTGCAAACCTTGAAACTGAGATGCAATCCTTCGTGCACGATTATGGCCACGCCCCCCGCGATTTCGGATTCCAGCAACGAACCAAACATCTGGTACCTTGGGAACCGCTTCTGCAGCTCGGTAGGATCAGCTTCGTTGCAGGGGGGTTCCTGAACCATCACGATGTCATGTTTTTTGTTTTTCTTTTTTTAATAAAAAAAGACGTTTAGAGTAACCAAAAGTACGGGCTTGCATCTCGGCGGAGGTCCAAATGCTCCCAAACAGCGTGTGTGCATCCCTCGTCGTAACCTTGAGGGAACCTTCGGAAGGGGAGGTAGGGGAGCGCCTGTACAGGGCCACTGGGATGAGGTGAAATGGGAGACGGATGGGAAAAGAGGAGGAGGAGGAGGTGGAGGAGGAGGTGGAGGAGGAAGCAGTAAAGAGACGCGCCGCACCGTCTCTTCAAAACGAGGACCCCACACCACAGGATGGTCGGGAATAAAACACAGGGTGTGGCGCCCTCGGTGCAAGGAAACCTTCTGTATGTTTGGTGTTGTTGTATTTTGTTTGAGAAGCAGGGAAACCTTGTGGATTGTTGTGCGTTGTGCTTTCTGGGGTTTTGCAAGCCCCGACGCTCGCACTGGCCTCCCTCCCAGCACTCGTGGGGCTTGCAAAAAAGCCCAACAAAAACAAACAACCACAACAACAACAAAAACATGTCCTTGCTTCTCGGACCCACAAAAACAACAACCACAACAACCACAACAGCAGCAGCAGCAGCAACAACAACAACAACAATTACTAGCACGTGGGGACACACCGTTCTCACCAGTGCCAGGGTTTTCATAGGAGGCGGGCAATACCCCCACTTTGTGGGGGGGCCGGTTCAAGCTCTACCAAATTTCCAAACGACTCTTCGCCACCACCCACACCCAGCTTCCCGCCCTATGACGTTCGGACACTTCACTTCGTGGCATGCGGACGACCGTGGCTACTATTCAGGGCCCCGCGGCCGACGACGACGGCGTGCGCGCGCGAAGAAAAAACGAATGTGTCCCGCATGGTATTATTTGACAGGGATGATGGCCCTGGCAGGTGCGCAACCGTTGTTGCAGAAGTTCGAAAAAGTTGCTCGCAAAAGCCCGTTTGACAGAAATGTTTAAAAAGTGTTGGGTTTCCTACGAATCCGCAAGAGCGCGCGGGATGAAATTTTGACAATTTTTTGTTTGAAAAACCATTGGTTTTTTGATGTTTTTATGTTAAAATCGCTACGAAAACTAAGGTTTTGGAAGGATTTCGTCTTGCGCGCGCGAATGTCCACTTTACCTTATTTTTTGCAAGGGATTCTTGAAGTTTGGTTATGTTAGAACAAGAAATGTCCACTTTAGCTTATTTTTTGCAAGGGAAAACCGATCGTAACAACACAACCGGATCCGGATTCCCCCGTTTTGCCTGAGACTTCCTCACGAAAATGATGAAAAGGAGGCTGCGGCCTAGGCGCGGCGGGGGGGTCGTGCACCAGGGGTCCCAACAATAATTATTCTTTAGCAATAATAATGTTCAACAACAACAACAACAACAACAACAACAACAACAAGAACAAGAACAACAACAACAACAACAACAACAACAACAACAACAACAACGACAACGACAACGACAACGACGACGACAACAACAACAACAACAACGACAACAACAACAACAAAAACAACAACAACAACGCCGACAACAACAACCATCAAACAAATCAACAACAACAACACCAACACCACCACCACCACCACCAACAACAACAACAACAACACCAACAACAGCAACAACAACAACAACAACAACAACAACAACAACACAGGGTAGCCTTGCATCGAAGGCGCGAAACACTGTGTATGGGTTGTTTGTTTAGTCGGAGGCGCATGGAAGGGTGCTGAGAGGGAGGCCAGCGCGAGCATTCGGGCTTGCAAAACCAAAAAAACTAAAAATACAGTGTTTGGTGCCCTTGGTGAAAGGAAACGCTGTGTATTATTGGTGTGTTCTGGCTTTTTGGTCTAGGATGCAAGGAAACACTGTGGATTGTTAGTTTTGGTTTGTTTGGTTTGGGAGCTCCAGAAGAAAAGGAGGAGGAGTGCTGGGGGGGAGGCAGCGGGGAGCACTAGAGCTGTCAAAACTCCAAAAAACAAAAAAAAAAAAAAAAAAAAAAAAAAAAAAAAAAAAAAAAAAAAAAACATAACCAAACATACACTGTGTGCCCTTGCATCCTAGACCAAAAAAATAAAATCAACAAAAAAATACACAGCGCTTCCTTGCACCAAGGGCGCCAAACATTGTGTACGTTTGGTTTTCTTGCTTTGCAACCAGGAGGAGGAAAAGAAAGGAGGAGGACGGGCAAAGAGGAAGGGGGAGAAGGAGGAGGCGCTGGGGGGGAGGCCGCGGGGAACACTTGTGCCTCACAGACCACAAAACGAAGTAATAATCCAAGTGGCGGCCTTGGCCATATCTCGAAGGATTGAGTAGCGGCAAGATACAGCCAAAGGCAGCGCGTGGTGTGGTTTGTATGTCAGCCAGGGTAATGCGTGATGTCACAGGGAGGGCAGAGGGGGAACCGCAAAGGGGGGCCACGACGAAAAAGTGGGATCCAAGGGAGGCCAAGAGGATATCAAAGGGGGACCAGTAGGGCGACCAAAGGGAAACCAATAATGGAACAGAAGAGGGACCAACATGGGGACCTCAGGGGGACCAATAGGGGGACCAAAGGGAGAGTGATAGGGGGACTAAAGGGAAACCAATGGGGGACCATCCCCCCCTCGCTTGCCGCCGAGTTTTATGTTCCTCGGCGCCCACCGCTGACCTGGCCGCCTTTGCGTTCCCTGCAGAGGGCCGCTGGGAGCCGCGGCCCGAGGCCCTCCGCGCGCAGCCACGCCGCGCGTGCGCGGAGGAGAGGCGGGCTTCGCGCACACGGCGGGAGCACGCGTCGGGTCCTCCTGGGCGGACGCCGGCGAGTCCTGCGGTCACCACCGCCGTCGCCGCCGTTGCCGCCACCGTGGCCGCCGTGGCCGCTGCCGCCGCCGCCGCCGTCGCCGCCGCCGCCATCGCCGTCGTCGCTGACGTCACCGTCGTGTCGACGTCAAGGGCGACGTCGCCCGACCCTGGTTCCCCTCCTGCGCCTCCTGCCAGTCCTCCTGCCAGTCTTCCTGCCCCTCCTCCTTCTCCCCCCATGATACATAACTACCTGTCCTCCTCCTGTTCCCCTTCCTCTTCCTCCTCGCCTTGTCCGCGCCTTGCCCAGAGGCGGGCGGCACGTCCCCTTTGATCGGCACCGCTCGTGCCACCGCATGGGCCAGCCGATAAAAGACCCAACGAGTTGGCCCACCTCGCCAGCACGGATGACATCCGCTGCGCGGGAGGGCTGGACGTGAGGGTACCACACTTCTCTAACCGGAAAGCGGGAAGGGTTCCTGCCGAGGGTGAGGGGGCAGGGAGGGGAAGAGGGCGAGGGAAGGGGACAGCAGGGAAGGAGAGAGGGAAGAGAGGCAAGCTGAGTGCGCTCGCGCCGCATCTGACACCTACCTCCTCCTCCTCCTCCTCCTCCTCCTCCTCCTCCTCCTCCTCCTCCTCCTCCTCCTCCTCCTCCTCCTCATCCTCCTCATCCTCCTCATCCTCCTCCTCCCTCCGCCTCCGCCTCCGCCTCCTCCTCCTCCTCCTCCTCCTCCTCCTCTTCCTCCTCCTCCTCCTCCTCCTCCTCCTGCTGCTCCTCCTCCTCCTCTTCCTCCTCCTCCTGCTCCTGCTCCTGTTCCTGCTCCTCCTCCTCCTCCCCTCCTCCTCCTCCTGCTCCTCCTCCTCCCTTCTCCTCCTCCTCAGGCTCCTGCTCCTCCTCCTCATCCTCCTCCTCCTCCGCAGGCTCCTCCTCCTCCTCCTCCTCCTCCTCCTCCTCCTCCTCCTCCTCCTCCTCCTCCCTCCCATTCCTTCCCATTGCGCTGTGGTTTCTCGATCCGACGACGCGTAGCATAACTGACCTGGAACCCTAAAAAGAGGACCCCACAACGTTATGCGCAATCGAAACGAAGGAAGGGAGCTGCGTACAGTGGAGGAGGAAGAGGAGGAGGAGGAGGAAGAGGAGGAGGAGGAGGTGGTGGATGAGGAGGATGAGTAGGAGTCAAAGGAGGAGGAGGAAGGAGGAGGACGAGGACGAACAGCAGCAGAAGCAGCAGCAGCAGCAGCTGGAAGCTGGACCAGGAGAAGCGGGAGGAGCAGGAGGACCAGGGGAAGACGGGCGAAGGAACATGAGAGGAGCGACAACGATGAACAAGGAATCGGATCCAGAAAAGTGGCCCGCGCTGGGGAGAGAGCGCCATTCTGAACAACGGGAGCCAAGCGCCGATCCGAAAATGCGACCCACGCTGCAGCGGGGACACCTTTCTCAAACACCGAAAACACTTGGACTGTAAAAAAACATCAGGACAACTGGTTTGAAATCCTGAGAAAAACCACAAGCGGAGAGGGCCGAATATCTTCCGATCAGTCAGGAGACCGAGGACAGTAGTATCCAGATTGTGTAATTGCGAAGATCACAAGGGAAGGATGGGGGAGGCGTGAGCCTCTAAGTTAAAACGCCTTCATTGCCCAGACTGGGCCATCAGAGAAATAATAGAACTTAGTCCGAAAATTGACGTGAGCTCCCGCTACGAATTCTTCACGAGTACTGGACCATCAAAGCTTGCGCCAGGGCCGTGCAAACAGCGGCACACACGAGCCCCAGCAAATTCCGGCACCCCTACCAGTGCTTGCACTCAGGGGTGCTTGCTTCTCGTCCGAAGAAGTGAGCCTGGGCCTGAGTGGCAGTCTGGCGGTTCCGTGCTCGCCGTCGCCACCCCGTCGCCGCCTCGCCGCCGCCCGCCGCCTGGGCCTGGTTGGCAGCGTGGCGGCTCCGTGCTCGCCGTCGCCGACCCGTCGCCGCCTCGTCGCCGCGCGTCGTCTGGGCCTGGGTGGCGGTCTGGCGGCTCCGTGCTCGCCGTCGCTGCCCCATCGTCGCCGTCGCGGCACCGTCGCCACCTCGCACAAATAGCACCGCATAGATTGCACCGCATGCACTGTTCCAAATAGATTGCACCACATGGATTGGACAGCATGGATCGCACCACACGGATTACACAACATAGGTTTTCCTTTCTTACTAGAAATAAGATTCTACCCCCACCACCCACCCAGGGTTATCCGCCCCCTATTCGTCTTGCACTTTACATACGATTATGCCTCACTGACATTATGAAACATAAACTCCGATCACCCCACCTAAACCAGCATCGACCCCTTTTTTCATCACCTGGAACAGACTACGCGCGCAGACTCGCTTATCACAAACCATAAGGTTTCGAGAATCCCTTTTAAATACATGTGCACACGCGCGCGTCGTCGCGCGGGCATGCCGAAATCCTTATTTCGAAATAGAGCGCCTAACAACATATATAAACACATGGCTTCGCAACAACGATGTTTACAAAAAAAACTTTGCGCTCGTGCTCTTGCGAATTCCTCTGCATACACATATATATATATATATACACATACATACTGTTTAGAAACATGTTGTCGACAATTTCATAACATGATGTACCAATCGGGCTTCGCGCGTGCGCATGCGGAAATCATTCGAACGCCCTGGCGCTCGCGCTGTCGCAAGAGTCCTTGCAAAAATTGAACGACGCGCATACGCGCGCGTTCAATTTCAAAAACCAGATGTGCCGTAAGGATTTCTGAACCGAGTATCGCAAAACTATATATATATATATATAGAACAACTAGAGCCATCGCGCGCGCTCAAGTTCTAGCTAGGTTTGATAGGCTAACTCATGTCATCTCATGTTGGTCGTTTCTTGCGTTTAGGGACTCCCTTGAGGCCCTGCGCAAGCCTCGGAATCGTATAGAAGGGGTAACGCGGAAATGCGGAAATTATGAAATTCCTTGAGGTATTCAACGATTTGGGGCCCTCAAAGGCTTCCTGGGTTCTTTTTTGGGAGGTGAGCGGGGTTTGAATTGTGGTCTGTTGTGCAAGAGTAGACCGGGGGCAAAACTTGAAAAAACAGGAACTGCGGCATTTCCATGTTGTTCCAGTTCCTCGGCGCTGTTCGGCGGTGTTTTTTGTTTGTGTCTCGCGGGTTTTGTTTGCCGGGCCCCTCAGGGGTACCCCCTGGGGGTTCTGGAGGCCTCCTGGAGGCTTGGAGAGCCGTCGGAAGGGTGTCGCGGGCTGCGCGGGAGCGTGTTGGGCCGTTCTTTACGTTCTGGGGGCTCCTTGGCGTCATCATGGGCTGTCCTTCGGCGACTTGGGGTCTCACCCCAGGAAGCCAGGAGGCGCGGTACCGGCCAGATGTCAGGGGATGTGTAGGACCCCCGAGTAGGAGTCCCACTTTGAGAAAAAAATGATTCTGGGAATTTCCATTTTTCCCTACCTAGGCTCTGCCTAGAGGGTTCTTACTCTGTGTGCTTAAAGGGGCCGGGCAGTGGGCCCCGCCCCGGGCGGTTCCACTGGCATCCGCCCCGCGGTTCCCCCAGTTACGTCCCCTTCGCTTAGCGTTGCTTATCTCATCTTAGCTTAGCTTGTTTCATCTTAGCTTAGCTCAGCTTCATCTTAGCTGAGGTTGTTCTTAGCTTAGCTTACCTTCATATTAGCTTCGCTGGGCTTTAGCATAGCATAGCACAGCATAGCATAGCGTAGCATAGCATAGCGCAGCACATCATATCATAGTATAGCCCAGCATAGCATAGCATAGCGCAGCATAGCAGTGCATAGTATAGCATAGCGCAGCACAGCACAGCACAGCATAGCACAGCGCAGCATAGCATAGCAAAGCATAGCAGAGCATAGCATAGCATAGCAGCAAAGCAAAGGCAAACCAGCAGCAGCGACAGCAAAGCAAAGCACAAGCAACGCTAAGCATATCATAGCATAGCATAGCATAGCATGGCATGGCATAGCATAGCGCAGCTTAGCATAGCATAGCTTAGCATAGCACCGCGCAGCATGACATAGCGTAACATAGCATAGAATAGCATAGCATATCATAGCACAGCACAGCATCGCATATAATAAATCTAGTAGCATAGCATAGCGCAGCAAAGCATGGCATGGCATGGCATAGCATAGCATAGCATAGCAACTAATGCTGTTGTCCTAGGGGCTCAAACTTCTAGGTCGGGTCGCACTGGGGTATTTTTCAAAACCCTCAATCTTCTAGGGTTGGAAGCGGGAAAACGTGAGAAGGCGATAAACATTAGAAAAACCATGGGACATCAACGCTTTTACCCTCTTTGGGCTCTCTCGGGACGGCTCTCGTAGCTCTCTTGGGCTGTTCTTGGAGCCTCGTCGGGGTCTTTTTGGGGCCTCTCAGGGATCGGGGGTGTGTTGGGGGCCTCTGGGTGGTCCTGGAGTCCTTTTGGAGGTCTCTGGAAGCCTCCTGCTCCCACTCGTGGCCCCATCTTGGGCCTGTTCTGGGGTGGTCTGGGGCTGTCCTGGGCGCCTCTTCGGCAGTCTTGGAGCCTTCTCGGCCCGTCTTAGGGCCGTCCTGAGGGTCTCTTGGGTGGTCTTGGGGCGACCTTGGGAGCCTCGTCGGCGCTCTTGGACCGTTGGAAGCTCGAAAACGCGAGAAGCCAAAAAAATGAAACAAAAACCAATGGAAATCTATGATTTGGGCTTCTTCGGGCCTGACGATAATTATGGGAAACTGCTTATTTTACTTTTGGATTGGAGTAAAGCCTTCGATCGTATCAAGACAGACGGCCTATTGTTCGCACTCCGACACTTCGGCGTGCCTTCGGCGATGCTCGACATGATTGCGGCGATCTACAGGGTGCGGCGGTTCGTTGTCAAAGAGGGCACTCCTTGTATCTTCATAACGAGTTCAAGAAGCTGGAATAGCACAGGGATGCCCGTTGTCTCCATACCTTTTCATTATTGTTATGTCCGTGCTCCTGGAGGCCGTGGACGACAAACGGGCAACCGACTGCGACAACTTCACAGGCAAGCCGTACATCATCACAAACGACGTCTTGTACGCCGACGACACGATGCTCGTGGCTGAAGACCAGCCCGCCCTCCAGAAACATTCCATGACAATTGCACAGATTGGCAAAACGTTTGGTCTTGATCTTAATGCCGGGAAGACAATTTTACTGAGAGTACGATCCAACGACACGGTGCTTGGGCCAAACGGTGAGGCAATCAAATGCGAAGAACATGCAGTTTATCTGGGCGGATCATTAAGTGCAGATTGGAGAGCTGGAACTGAGCTCACACGGCGCCTGGGGGAAGCGAGCGGAGCATTCCACAAACTACGCACAGTGTGGAGCCATGCGAATATGAGCCGACGGCACAAATTGCGGGTGCTGCAAGCTTGCGTGTATACTAAATTGTTATATAGGCTAGAATCTTGCATGTTACTGAAGGCGGAACGGGATCGACTTGACAGCTTCCAAGCAAAATGCTTGCGAAAGATGTTCAAAATAGCGCCAGCTTTCCTGCCTCGCGTCAGCAACGCTGATGTGCGGGCGGCAGCGGAAGCATGCCCGTTATCAGTTTGTTGATTACAGCGCCAATTGAACTTTTATGGTAAGCTGGCAAGGGGACCGTCCGGCAGCCTGCCCAGAGCAGTGGTGTTTCAAGCTGGACAAGACCAGCGTATTCTGCCCAGGGACTGGGGCACGCCGCGCCTCAGAGGGCGCCCTCGTTTACAGTGGAACGCCTACATGCACGCTCAAGCCCTGGCTGTGGCAGGAAACGACCCCGACAGATTGCAAGCTCTACTGCGTGGAGCGCCGGGGCAATGGAACGCAGCTGTTGTAGTCTACTGCTTTTCATAATGATATGAATCCGGGGCCCAGATGATACGAATCTGGGGCATGTTTGTATCACTCAGCCCCCCCTCCTCCTCCTCCTCCTCCTCCTCCTCATCCTCCTCCTCCTCCTCCTCCTTCTCCTCCTCCTCCTCCTCCTCCTCCTCCTCCTCCTCCTCCTCCTCCGGCGCACTGTACCATACCTTCGCGTTTCGCTGGGGCAAAGAATTCCAGCGTACGCTTCCGAGGCACTGCAGGGGAGCGTCTGCACGAACCCGGTTCTAATGCACATGTGTTTCACGTAGCCAGTTTTCCTGCCGATGCGCCGTCCAGGCGCGGCTCTGTGTGTGTGGGGGCTGTCCCGGGGGACTGGGGTCTCTTGGAGGTTACATGGGAGCCTCGAGAGCTGTCGGAAGGCTGCCTTGGGCTGCTTGGGAGAGTTTTGGACCATCCTTTCGCATTCTGGGGGCTCCTGGGAGGCGTCTCGGTCCCTCCTGGAGCGCTGTGGAGGCCCCCCGGAACGCCCGGGGGAGCGGTACCGGGAGCGTTCCCGAGATGTCACGGGGAGGTGCGGCACCCGGGGCCGGGGGGGGCTCTATTGGGGTGCCCCTTGGGGCGTCTTCGGGTCCTCTTTTGGTGTTTTTGTCGGGTCTCATGGGGACCTCTTGGGGAGTGGGCGCTTCTTGGAGTCTCTTGGGGTCTCCTGGGGGTCTCTTGGGCCAAAAGGCGCGAATTTCCAGTTCCTCGTCCCCATCTTGGGCGCCGCCTTGGGGCGTTCTTTGGCGGTTTGGGCGCCTCGCGGGCCGTCTTGGCCCCCTCGTAGGCTGTCTTGGGGTCCTCTTGGGGGCATCCTCGACCGGCTTGGGTGCCTCTTGCGCCGTTCTGGACGCAGTGGAAGCCCAAAAGGCGAAAACGCCAAAAACATACGATTTTTGATTATTGGGGCTCTCTTGGAGTAGGAGTCCAAACTTCAAAAGAAAGGGGATCTCTACAATTTCCATTTTTGTTGTTGGTTCCTCGGCGCTGTTCGCCGCTGTTTTTAGGGCCTCGCGGGTTTTTAACCGGGCCCCCCAGGGATCCGGTGCCATCTGGACCTCCTGGGGGTCCTGGAGGCCTCTCGGAAACTTCATGGAGCGTCCTGCTCCCGCTCTTGTGCCCATCTTGGGCCTTTCCTGGAGTGCTGCAGCGGCGTTGGACCCTCGGACACGCAAGAAAACCAAAAATCTCGAACAAATAATGAAAATCAGCGATTTGGGTGTTCGGGGGGGCGGCCTTTCCCCGACTTCGAGTGAATGAAGATGAGTAGGATGTCGGATGGACAAGGAAATGTAGAGAAAGAGGATAGGGAGTAGGAGTCCCAACTTGAGAAAAAAAGGAATCTCTCGAATTCCATGTTTAAAAAGGTTCTCGGTCTTTGAGCGTTGGAAGCGGGAAAACGTGAGAAGGCGAAGAACGTAGAAAAAACAACGGAACTCAACGATGTTACACTCTTCGAGATCTCTCGGGACGGCTCTCAAAGCTCTCTTGGGTTGTTGTGGAAGCCTTGACAGGCTTTTGGGGGACCTCTCAAGGGTCTGGGGTGTGTTGGGGGCCTCTGAAGGTCCTGGAGGCCTCTCAGAGGTCTCTGGAGGCCTCCTGCTCCCGCTCTTGGGCCCATATTGTGCCTGTTCTGGTGTGGTCTGGGGCTGTCCTGGGCGGCAGTCTTGGGGCCTTCTTGGCCTGTATTGGGGCCGTCTTGGGCGCCTCTTAGACGGTTTTGGGGCGGTATTGGGGGCCTCTTCGGCGGTCTTGGAGCGTTGGAAGCATGAAATGGTGAGAAGGCCAAAACTTTATACCAAAAAATCGACAATTAACGATTTTAGGTTCTCCGGGCGCTCTCGGGGGGCCTCTAGGAACTCTCTTGAGGTCTGTTGGAGGCTCTGTGGGAGCCTTGAGCGCCGTCCGACTGCTATCTTGGGTTGCTTGGGAGCGTCCTGGGCCATTCTTTTACGTTCTGGGGGCTTCTTGGGGTCGTCTTGGGCTGTCCTTGGTCGTTTTGGGGGCTCCCCTGGAGGCTGGGAAGCGCGCTATCGGGAGCGTTCCGCAGATGTTCCCAGGAGGTGTGGGACCCCCGGAGGCGGGGGGCCTCGAGTTTTCCGATGGAGGCTCCAAGAGAGGCCCAAGATGGCCCCAAGAAGGCCCCGAAAGTTATGTACCAACTGAGGAGTTCCCGCACTGGAGCTCCCGCACTGGAAAACATCAGCTTTCCCGTAGGACATCGACGATTGTTGCTTTTGAGGGCTCTATTGGAGTGCCCCTTGGGGCGTGTTCGGGGACTCTTTTTGTGTTTTTGCGGGTCTCTTGGGGACCTCTTGGGGCTTCCTGGGCGTTTCTTGGAGCCACCTGGGGTCTCCTGGGGGCCTCGTGGCCCAAATGGCTCGCATTTTCGGTTCCTCGTCCCCGTCTTGGGCGCCGACTTGGGGCGTTGTTGAGCGAGCAGTCTCGGCGTCTCGTGGGCCGTCTTGGCCCCCTCGTGGGCCGTCGTGGAGCCCTCTTGGGGGCATCCTCGACCGGCTTGGGTGCCTCTTGGGCCTTCTTGGACGCAGTGGAAGCCCAAAAGGCGAATACGCCAAAAATATCAGTTTCCCGATGGGAAATCGACGATCTGTGCTGAATGGGGCTCTATTGGGGTGCCTCTTGGGAGCCTCCTGGGGGTCTCTTGGGGGCCTCGTGGGGCCTCTGGAGGGCCTCCTGGGGCCTCCTGGGGACCTCGTGGGGCCTTCTGGGGGCCTCTGGGGCCGAAAGCTCGGAATTTGAAAATGGTTGTGCACCTCTGGGGCCCCTCTGGGGCTCGTCCTGGGGCTCTCTTAGGCTGTCTTGGGGCCGTTCTGGGGCCCTCTTGGGGTCGTCTTGGAGCCCCCTTGGGAGCCTGTGGGGCAGTCTTGGGTGCCTCTTGGGCCATCTTGGACGCAGTGGACGCCCAAAATGCAAACACGCCAAAAAAATCAGTTTTCCCCATAGGAAATCGCAGCGTTTGCTTCTGAGGCATCTCTCGGAGTACCTTTTGGGGCGTCTTCGGGGCCTTCGGGTGCCTTCTTGGCGTCATGGGAGTCGTCTTGAAAGGCGTCTGGAGCCATCGCTGCGGCCGCCTGGGGCCTCCCTGCAGACTCTTGGGGCCCTGTTGGCCCCGGGTCGCCGAGACCCAGTAAAAACACTGGGAAAACGACGCCCTGGCCCCACACTTGTGGTCGTGGTCGTGGCCCCCGGCCCCCAGACCCGGTCCCCCGTTATATGTATAAGAACATGGTTTCGTGACAACAGCTTTCACTAAAAGCCTGCGCTCGCGCTCTTTGCGAACTCTCAAGAAACCCATCGGGTTTTCCAACGTGTTCATTGAATTCTGCCTAACGGGCATCTCGCGCCGCATGCAAAAATCATTCGAACGCCCTTGAGAACGTGCTGGAAGCGGGGGAGGGCGCGCGATCCGTGTCAAAAAATACCACGCGGGCCACTCTCGCGCGTCGGCCGCGCGCGCATGTCGAACTCTTTCCAAAACCTCCGTCACCGACGCGAAGACGCCGTCATCGTCGTCGGCGTGATCAGCATCGGCGCCGTCACTGGCCGCGCCGTCGTCGTTGTCAACATCGTCACCAGCATCGCTACTATCATCATCGCATATACCGTTGTCAAAGTTGCCGTGATACCGCACCCTCCCAAGTCCCCGACTCGCATTGAAGTGCCCGCTGGGATGTGCCCAGCGGTCAGCGCCACCGCGGCCGCGTCGGTCGCGCCAAACTAGTTGGCCGCTGCGCGCGCGCATGCGCGGGCTGGCGCGGCCGCAGATGCACCAGACAACACCAAACACTCATCGCAATCGCCTCCGCATGGGCTTTGCCAGCCAGGTTGCGGGTGGGCGGGTGGAATGATTGCGCGAGCAGTCGGGTTGACAACTTCAAGTTGAGCATTGGTGAATTCTCATCTCTTCCGAGAAAATCGAATATCCCACCCACGAGGTTATCCGCAATCCTTTTCGCATTGTAATGTACTTGCGATTCTGCCCCCTCGTCCATCCGACACATCAACTCCTGCCATCCCAGCCCAACCGGCAACGACACCCCCCGTCATCCTCTGCGAAAACTACTATGCGCGCGCACTCGCATATCAAAAATCACCTGTCTTCAAGCACCCCTGGCAACCAAAAAGGACACGCGCGCGTCGTCGCGCGCGCGTGCCAAACTCTGTTCAAAAACCTGTGGTTTGCGCTCTTGCGATTTCTTAAGAAAACCATCGGCTGTTTTTTCACAACTTCAGAAAATCCTACCACACGGGCTTCGCGCGCGCATGTGGAAATCGCTCGAACGCCCTCGCGCGCGTGCTGTCGCGAGAATCCGTTCCAAAATTATCCCGGCAAAGCAACCTAACAGCGATGTGTAAAAGCAGATATACGAGCAGCCTCCTTAAGATTCATATGAGAATCCAATTCTTGCCCGGGAATGGAGTTCTGGGAAATCGAAGAGCACGAAGTGGCCTACAGTTGGCTTCGGGTATCCAAAATGTACGCCGGGAATGGAATTCTGGGAAATCGAAGAGCACGAAGTGGCCTACAGTTGGCTTCGGGCATTCAAAATGCGGCCCGGGAGTGGAGTTCTGGGAAGTCGAAGAGCACGAAGTGGCCTACAGTTGGCTCCAGGCATTCAGAATGTGGCCCGGGAATGGAGTTCTGGGAGGTCGAAGAGCACGAAGTGTGTGACTGTTTGCGAAAAACGCATTTCGGCCTGCCGCAAAGGAGGGGTAACGCAAAGGGGGGGGTAGCGCACGCAGCCCAGATTGAGCAATCGGAGGCGGCGGGCCGTCTCGCAACGTGTGCGGCAGTCAGGATGCCCGCTGGATGTCTGACGGCGGCTCTCCCAAGCTCGAAGCGCAATGAAAAAAAATCGCAACAAAGTTGCGGTCTACATGCCAGGCGAACGCAACCTAGTCAGACATTTGGATGCGCGAAACTGGCCGGCGGCCAAAAGTTGCAATGCATGAAAGTGTCCCAAAAGTGCCCCTAAACTGCCCCCGTGGGTCAAAAAGTGGCTCGAAAGTGTCCTTAAAGGGGCCCACTGCTGCATTGCACGAAATGAAAGAAACCGAAAAAGTGCATCCACTTTTTGGTGCGCGCAGCGGCCGCGCGCGCGCGGCCCGTGTGCCGCAGCGTAACCCGCGGGTTAGGGTCGGTCAGAGAAGATCCCTCTGCGGCCCACGCAGAACTCACTACGGCGTTCACCGCGCAACGAACGTCGGGCCAGATGAAAGAGCCGAAGGTTTACAAAAACGTGCAATGCAACAAATTGTCCTTTTAGGGTGCAAAAAGGGCATGTTTCTTCACCCCCCCTTTGTTGCCCCCCCCTTTCCGTCAGCCCGAGCATTCGGACACGAGTTCGGACACAGCTCCCCGGGTCCCGCCCCGACCCCCCTGTGGAGTCATCTGCTGCTCTCTTTTGACACCACTAGAAACCTATCAGCAAAAGCTGTTAGGTAAAAATACAAATACCCTGGCGACATACCCAACCCCTGCGCAATACGGGGTATGAGTAGCGTGGGAGACTTTATACGGAGTGATGACGTGGCATTTGTGGATATACTTCTGCAAACGGCATTCGGGAGGCTCGCGGGTCCCCGATCAAGGGATAAGGGCTTGGTGAAAAGCATTAACAAGTTGAACCCCTGAGTCGTTGGGGAAAGGGCAGCCCCCAGGAACGGCGAGGTCTCATTTGAGTCTGCTGCAAGTACGTACCCGTGATACTGGCCCCCCCAGCAGCCCTCGAAAATGGCGACGGTTTCACAAATCGCAACCCCACAGGGATGGCGAGGTCTTCTATGGATCTGTTGTGAGTTCCCATTATGCTGCCCCCCCTCCGCCCCCAGCAACCCTCGAAACTGGCAACAGTCTCGCAGATCGCAGCCCCCCCAGGGATGGAGAGGTCTAAGTTTGATCCGCGGTGAGTGCCCACTCTGCTGGACTCCCCAGGTGCCATCGAAAGTGGCGACAGTCTCGCAGATCGCAGACGCCCAGGGGTGGCGAGGTCTACTTTGGATCCGCGGCGAGTGCCCACTCTGCTGGCCTCCCTAGCAGCCCTCGAAGGTGGCGACAACTTCGCGGATCTCAGACACCCCCCGCCCAGGGGTGGCGAGGCCTAGTTCTGATCCGCGGTGAGTACCCACTCTGCTGGCCTCCCCAGCTGCCATCGAACGTGGCGACAGTCTCACAGATCGCAGCCCCCCAGGGATGGCGAGGTCTAATTCTCTGATCCGCGGTGAGTACCCACTCTGCTGGCCTCCCCAACTGCCATCGAAAGTGGCGACAGTCTCGCAGATCGCGGCCCCCCAGGGATGGCGAGGTCAAATTCTGAACCGCGGCGAGTACCCACTCAGCCGGCATCCCCAGCAGCCCTCAAAAGTGGCGACAGTCTCGAAGATCGCGGCCCTGTCGGAAAGTGGCGAGGTCTACTTTGGATCCGCAGTGAATGCTCACTCTGATGGCCTCCACAGCTGCCATCGAAAGTGGCGACGGTCTCGCAGATCGCAGCCCCCTGGAGATGGCGAGGTCTACTTTGGATCCGCGGCGAATGCCCACTCAGCTGGCCTCCCCAACAGCCCTCGAAACTGGCGACGGTCTCGCAGATGGCAGCCCCCCAGGGATGGCGAGATCTACGTTGGATCCGCGGTGGGTACCCACTCTGCTGGCCTCCCCAGCAGCCCTCGAAAGTGGCGACAGCCTCGCAGATCGCAGCCCCCCCAGGGATGGCGAGGTCTACTTTGGATCCGTGGTGAATGCCCACTGTGCTGGCCTCCCCAGCAGCCCTCGAAAGTGGCGACAGTCTGACAGATCGTAGCCCCCCCAGGGATGGCGAGATCTACGTTGGATCCGCGGCGAGTACCCACTCAGCTGGCCTCCCTAGCAGCCCTCGGAATTGGCGACAGTGTCACAGATCGCAGCCTCCCATGGATGGCGAAGTCTACTTTGGATCCGCGATGAGTACCCACTCTGCTGGCATCCCCAGCAGCCATCGAAAGTGGCGACAGTTTCACAGATCAGCCCCCCAGGGGTGGCGAGGTCTAATTTTGATCCGCGCTGGGTACCCTCTCTGTTGGCCTCCCCATGCAGCCATCGAACGTGGCGACAGCTTCGCAGATCGCAGCCCCACTGCCCAGGGATGGCGAGGTCTAGTTTGGATCCGCGGTGAGTAGCCACTCTGCTGGCCTCCCCAGCAGCCCTCGAAAGTGGCGACAGCCTCGCAGATCGCAGCACCCCCGGGATGGCGAGGTCTAATTCGGACCCGCGGCGAGTACCCACTCAGCCGGCCTCCCCAGCAGCCCTCGGAAGCAGCGACAGTTTCGCTGATCGCAACCCCCCAGGGATGGCGAGGTCCGCACGAGGCAAAAGGAGACAGAAGGGAGGCGGGAGGAGGGGGGAGGAGGCGGGAGGAAGGACGCGACCGCAGTGTTCTGTTCAATACGAATACCAAACCAAGCAGGGTTGTGAAAAAATACCCTGGCGACATACCCAACCCCTGCGCAATGCTGTGTATGAGTAGCTTGGGAAATTTTATACGGAGTGATGACGTGGTATGGAAGGACATGGTTCTGCAAACGGCATTCGGGAGGCTCGCGGGCCCCTGATCAAAGGATAAGGGCTCGGTGTGTGCTTTGATTATATATATACATATATACATATACATATGCATATACATAAACATATGCATATACATATACATATACAAATACAAATACATATACATATACATATACATATACATATACACATATACATATACCTATACATATACATATACATATATACATATACACACATATGTATAGATCATACACCAAAAAAACCCTGAGTCGTTGGGGAAAGGGCAGCCCCCAGGAACGGCTAGGTCAAATTTGAATATGCGGCAAGGACCCACTCTGCTGGCATCCCCAGCAGCCCTCGAAAGTGGCGACGGTCTTGCAGATCGCAGCCCCCAAAAAATGGCGAGGTCTACGTTGGATCCGCGGTGAGTACCCACTCAGCTGGCCTCCCTGACAGCCATCGAAAGTTGCGGCAGTTTGGCAGATCGCAGCCCCCCAGGGATGGCGAGGCCTAGTTCTGATCCGTTGTGAGTTCCCACTCTGCTGCTCCCCCCGAGCAACCCTCGAAACTGACAACAGTTTCGCAGATCGCAGCCCCCAAAAAATGGCGAGGTCCACTTTGGATCCGCGGTGGGTACCCGCTCTGCTGGCACCCCCAGCAGCCCTCGAAACTGGCAACAGTCTCGCAGATCACAGCCCCCAGGGATGGCGAGGTATAATCTGGATCCGCAGTGAGTGCCCACTCTGATGGCCTCCCCGGCGACAGCCCCGCAGATCGCAGCCCCCCAGGGATGGCGAGGTCTACTTTGGATCCGTGGCGAGCGCACACTCTGCTGGCCCCCCCAGCAGTCTTCGAAAGTGGCGACAGTTTTGCGGATCTCAGCCCCCCTCCCCCCCAACACGGGATGGCGAGGTCTAATTCTGATCCGCGGTGGGTACCCACTCAGCTGGCCTCCCGAGCAGCCCTCGAAAGTGGCAACAGTCTCGAAGATCACAGCCACCCAAGGATGGCGAGATCTAATTCTCTGATCCGCGGTGAGTACCAACTCTGTTGGCCTCCCCAGCTGCCGTCGAACGTGGCGACAGTCTCGCAGATCGCAGCCCCCCCAGGGATGGCGAGGTCTAGATCTGATCCGCTGTGAGTACCCTCTCTGTTGGCCTCCCCAGCAGCCCTCGAAAATGGCGACGGTCTCGCAGATCGCAGCCCCGCAGGGGTGGCGAGGTCCACTTTGGATCCGCGGTGAGCACCCACTCTGCTGGCCTTCCCAGCAGACCTCGAAAGTGGCGACAGTTTTACAGATCGCAGCCCCCCAGGGATGGCGAGGTTTACTTTGGGTCCGCGAGGGGTACTCACTCTGCTGGCCTCCCCAGCAGCCATCGAAAGTGGCGACGGTCTCGCAGATCGCAGCACCCCCAGGGATGGCGAGCTCTAGTTTGGATCCGCGGTGGGCACCCTCTGCTGGCCTCCCCAGCAGCCCTCGAAAGTGGCGACAGCCTCGCAGATCGCAGCCCCCAGGGATGGCGAGGTCAAATTCTGATCCGCAGTGAGTGCCCACTCAGCTGGCCTCCCTAGCAGCCCTCGAAAGTGGCGACAGCCTCGCAGATCGCAGCCCCCCAGGGATGGCGAGGTCTCATTTGGATCCGCGGTGAGTACCCACTCAGCTGGCCTCCCCAGCAGCCCTCGAAAGTTGCGGCAGTTTGGCAGATCGCAGCCCCCCAGGGATGGCGAGGCCTAGTTCTGATCCGCGGCGAGTACCCACTCGGCTGGCCTCCCCAGCAACCCTCGAAAGTGGCGACAGCCTCGCAGATCACAGCCCCCAGGGATGGCGAGGTCAAATTCTGATCCGCAGCGAGTACCCACTCAGCTGGCCTCCCCAGCAGCCCTCGAAAAAGGCTGCAATTTCGCAGATCACAGCCCCCCAGGGATGGCGAGGCCTAGTTTAGATCTGTTGTGAGATCCCACTCTGCTGCCCCCACCCCCCCCGACCAACCCTCGAAACTGGCAACCATTTCGCAGATCGCAGCCCCCCAGGGATGGCGAAGTCTAGTTTTGATCCGCGGTGAGTACCCACTCAGCTGGCCTCCCCAGCAGCCCTCGAAACTGGCAACCACTTCGCAGATCGCAGCCCCCCAGGGATGGCGAGCTCTAGTTTGGATCCGCGGTGGGTGCCCACTCAGCTGGCATCCCCCAGCAGCCCTCGAAAGTGGCGACAGCCTCGCAGATCGCAGCCCCCCAGGGATGGCGAGGTCAAATTCTGATCCGCAGCGAGTACCCACTCAGCTGGCCTCCCTAGCCGCCCTCGAAACTGGCAACCATTTCGCAGATCGCAGCCCCCCAGGGATGGCGAGCTCTAGTTTGGATCCGCGGTGGGTACCCACTCTGCTGGCATCCGCCAGCAGCCCTCGAAGTGGCGACAGCCTCGCAGATCGCAGCCCCCCAGGGATGGCGAGGTCTAGTTTTGATCCGCAGCGAGTACCCACTCAGCTGGCCTCCCCAGCAGCCCTCGAAAGTGGCGACAATTTTGCTGATCGCAACCCCCCAGGGATAGCGAGGTCCGCACAAGGCAAGAGGAGACAGAAGGGAGGCGGGAGGAGGAGGCAGGAGGTGGGAGGAAGGACGCGACCGCAGTGCTCTATTCAATACGGAACGACGCGCACGCGCGCGCGCGTCGCCGCGCGCACATGCCGAAATCCGCCAATAATACATCATGTAAGATTTCAAAATCGAACCGCGGCCGCGCCGGTCGCGTCAAACTTGCTGGCCGCCGCGCGCAAGTACACGCACGGGCTGGCGCGGCCGCAGAGATACACCAGCCAACACCAAGCAACCATGGCAATCGCCGCCGCATGGGTTCGGCAGGACAGGTTGCGGGTGGGCGGGCGGGGCGGCCGCGCGAGCAGTGGAACTGATAACTGCGAGTTCCACAAATGAATCGCACAACAAAAATTACACCACATAGCTTGCCCCCTTCAGATGCTCATCTTCAAACAAATCATGATCTATCTCCCCCCATCGGGTTTGGCCGCCCGCCTGTTTGCATTGCAATGCACATGCGATTTTATCCCATCGTCCATCGTGAATATGAATTCATCCCACCACACGCAGACACTGATCGCCCCCCCCATAATCTCGTGACAAGACGGCACGCGAGCACCTTTTTCAAGAATACCCTGAAGGGGAAAATCACACGCGCGCGTCGTCGCGCGCGCATATCGGAATCCTTTTACAAACCTCCAGCTTCGTCCCGGATTCAAAATCTAACGCCCCGAAAACCTATAAAAACTAGGACGTCGAGATAGGGAAACGCGCTCGCGCCCTTGCAAATTCCTGAACCAAAAACCAACGAGGGAGAAACAAAAATCCCCCAACAAGCTCAGCAAAATGCACTTGCCTGTCGCGCGCGCGTCGAAACCGCTCGAACGCCCGCGCGCGCGCTGTCGCAAGGGCCCCTTGGAAGAAAAGAAAGCAAATAAAGAAAACATGATAAACACGCGCGCGCCATTGCGCGTGCATGCAAAAATCTTCCGAAAGCCGTCGGTCAGAAAAGCCTGCGCGCCTGCGACGTTTCAAAACATCTGCGTTGTTTTCTGAATTATCAGCAACATAAATGAACCAAACGGGACTCTCGCGCCGCATGACAAAATCATTCGAACACGTTTGCGCGCGCGCTGGGGGGCACGACCCCTTGTCGAACAACACCGCGCGGGCCACTCGCGCGCGTCGGCCGCGCGCGCATGTCGAACTCATTTTCAGAACCGTCATCACCGACGCGAGGACATGGTCATCGTCACCGGCGTGATCAGCATCGGCACCGTTATTGGACTTGCCGACATCATCGTCACAATCGTCACCATCATCGCTACAAGCACCATCGCGTCCACCGTTGCCGACGTTCCCATGATAACGCGCCCGCTCGAATCACCGACTCGCACTGAACTGCTCGCTGAGAAGTGCCCAGCGGTCGGCGCCACCGCGGCCGCGTCGGTCGCGCCGCCGCGCGCGCGAGCATGCGCGAGTCAACGCGGCCGCAGAGATGCACCAGACAACGCCAAGCACTCATCGCGATCGCCGCCGCATGGATTTTTCAAACGAACTTGCGAGTGTGTCGGTGGGATGATTACACGAGGTGGAGTTGACAACTCCAGTGTACAATTCTCCTTCTACCTTTTGGTACGGCAAGTTACACATGATTTTGCCCCATCGCCCATCCTGTATATGAACTCATACCATCCTGCCCGAGCCGGCAACGGCCCCCCTCGCCATCGTCTGCAAAAAACTATGCGCGCACCCGCGTTTATCAAAAATCATACGTTTTCAAAAACCCTGCTTTAAAAAATCAGCCAGCGTTGACTCCAAATTGATAGAAGGACAGGAGGAGGACGAGAGGAGGATGGGAAGAGGACGAAAGGAGGACGGGAGCAGGACTGGAGGAGAAATGGAAGAGCAAAATCACCCAAGCGCAAGCAAGCGCAAGCGAACACTAACGAGCAAGCAAGAGCCAGCGATCATGTGCAAGCAAGCAAGAGCAAGCAAGAGCAAGCAAGCGAGAGCAAGCACGCAAGAGCAAGCAAGAAACTGTCATTGGAAAAAGGGGGAGCCATTTGAAAAAGGGGGGCATTGGAAAAAGGGGGGAGATGCTGAAGACCAATTACTTATGATGAGCTGGGACTCCTACCGGGCAAGCCTATTTGGAGAAAAAGAAACGAAGTGCAAACGCGCGCGTCGGCGCGCGCACGCCGAAAATCTTCAAACATCTTGAATTTGTTGCACGAAAATCATTCGCAACACTGGTGTTCAAAAAAACTTGCGCGCGCGCTCTTGCCAATTCTGAAAACCAGTGGGTTGTCACCATGTTTCACGAAATGCTACTAAGGGGGGTTCGCGCGCGCGTGTCGAAATCGTTCGAACGCCCTTACGCGCGTGCCGTCGCGAAAACCCTTTGCAACAAACGGAACGAAGTGCACGCGCGCGCGTCGTCGCGCGCGCGTGCCAAAATCCGTCAAACCTTCGGTTTCGCAGGGATGTCAAAAATCGAGTGCCCAAAAAATATAAACACCTGGTGTCGCAACATCAGTTTTCACAGAAGCGTGCGCTCGCGCTCTCGCGAATTCTTGAGCAACCATAGGTTGTTCAACAGATTTACGGACTTCTGCCAAACGCTCATCTGGCACCGCATGCCAAAATCATTCGCACGCCCTTGCGCGCGCGCTGGGGGGAGGCCCGATCCGTGTCAAATAGAACCACGCGGACGACTCTCGCAGGTCGGCCGCGCGCACATGTCGAAATGTTTCCAATACCTTCATCACCGACGCGAGGACGCCGCCATCGTCGTTGGCGTGATCAGCATCGGCGCCCGCACTGGCCGCGCCGTCGTCGTTGTCAACACTGCCACCAGCATCGCTACTATCATCATCGTGTCCACCGTTGTCGACGTTGCCATGATACCGCGCCCGCTCAAATCACCGACTCGCACTGAAGTGCCCACTGAAACGTACCCAACGGTCAGCGCCACAGCGGCCGCGTCGGTCGCGCCAAACTAGCTGGCCGCTGCGCGCGCGTGCTTCGGTTTGCGCGGCCGCAGAGATGCACCAGACAACGCCAAGCACTCATCGCAATCGCCACCGCATGGGTGTTGCAAACCTAGTTGCGGGTGGGTGGGTGGGATGTTGGCAGGAGCATGGGATGTGTCAACTCGTTTGTAAAAAACAATTGCACCACACAGAATGTACCACATATGTTGTTCCACATAGGTTGCCCGACACATGGTGCACCACACAGATTGCACAACACAGATCACATTACACATGTTGCACAACATAGGTGGCAAAACATAGACCACACCACATACGTTGCACCACATAGTTTACATCACATGTATTGCCCCACAAAGATTGCACAACATTGATAGCTAGAAATACCATATTGGGGGCCCACGTTGGCTAACATCTCACGTTTGTCCGATAGGAAGGAAGGGTACAGTCAGCATGCAATCATGAAGAGCTCTGACCAAGGACCGAAGCGGTTTTCCCAGCCACGGCCAGCCTCGGCCAGGAGCAGGTTCCCAGACCCAAAGCCCAAGGACGGCCCGACAACAAAAGCCCCTCCCGACCCCAGGGCCGCCCTTGCTTCAGCGCCTCGAGAAAGCGGACAATTCGCTTATCGACGTGTCAGGGTGGAGCTTCTGTCCACCCCCGAACTGTGGGGGGGGGAGAATGGGACGAAAGGAGAGAAGAGGAGAGGATGGACGCCGGTCTCTCTAAAGTTAGACGAGGAGGAGGGCGATAAGCGAAGAGGAGGTGGGAAAGGGTGGGGATTTCGTAGGGGAGGAGAGGAGGAGAA
Organism: Prorocentrum cordatum; assembly: GCA_963575745.1. Taxonomy (NCBI): domain Eukaryota; class Dinophyceae; order Prorocentrales; family Prorocentraceae; genus Prorocentrum; species Prorocentrum cordatum. Next base: position 1,339,993 of record CAUYUJ010021615.1, read on the forward strand.
GGAAGAGGAGGAGGAGGAAGAAGACCAGTGTAAAACCAAGGGTCATCAACGATGTTGGAATTAACCTCCCTCCAAAGCTCCCTTTTCACAGGCCCCCACAACGGTTCATTTCCATTGGTGGAACTGCCTCGTTGGAAGACAACCGTTCGAACATCCTGAAACATGCCAACACATTCTTCTCAGGATTTCAACGCCACGAATCAACTTGACTGCTGCGTCTTGACGATCCAGGATCGTGCCAGAGCGCCTTTCTTTTGGACTTCAACAACGAATCAACATAACTGTTGCACCCGCATAATCATGAATCCTTCCAAAACACCATGTCTGTTGCGTTGATACGTTGACCATGAGAAATCCGTGAAACTTTTGCAACTGTCTAAAACGAATGCGCCCGGCGCTAAGGCGACAGCCACATTTCAAAAAGGAACCGCGTTCAATCCGTGAAACTCTTGCATGATTTTAAAAAGAATGTGCGCGGCGCTAAGGTGAGAGCCACATTTTGAAAATCCCCCCGCCCTCAATCCGCGAAGCTCTTGCAAAATTCTAAAACGAATGTGCGCGGCGCAAAGGCGAGAGCCACATTTTGAAAACCACCCGCCTTCAATCCGCGAAACTATTGCAAAATTTCGAAGACGAATGTGCGCGGCGCTAGAGCGAGAGCCACATGTTGAAGACCAGCCGCCCTAAATCCGTGAAGCTTTTGCAAAATGTTGAAAACGAATGTGCGCGGGGCTCAGACGAGAGCCACATGTTGAAACCCACCCGCTTTCAATCCGTGAAACTCTTGCAAAATCTTCATAACGAAAACGCGCGGCGCTAAAAAGCGAGAGCCACATGTTGAAAACCTGCCGTCCTCAATCCGTGAAACTCTTGCAAATTCTCCAAAACGAAAACGCGCGGCGCTAAAAGGCGAGAACCACATTTTGAAAACCAGCCGCTCTCAATCCGTGAAACTCTTGCAAAATGTTCAAAACGAAAACGCGCGGCGCTAAAAGGCGAGATTTGAAAATCACCCGCCGTCAATCCGTCAAATTCGTGCAAAGTTTGGGGAAAAAAGAAGGGGGGAGGAAAAACAAAAAAAAAAAAAACGCGGCGCTGAGGCGAGGGCCACATTTTGAAAACCACCCGCCCTCAATCCGCGAAAACCTGGCAAATGTTTAAAGCGAATGTGCGCGGCGCTAAAAGGCGAGAGCCACATTTTGGAAACGACACGCCCTCCATCTGTGAAACTGTTGCCACTTTTCAACTTCAAAATCATAAATGGTAAGGAGGTCTCAAGCGAAACGCCCGGCCCGCGCTGAAAACTGGCCTCGGGGTGCGAAAGGGAGGAGCTATCTATAAGGAGAAGGAATGGAGGAGCAGGTGGATGAGGATGAGAGGAGACGGGGGCGGGCAGGGCTCCGCGGTCCTTCAGGAACGCCAGGAGCGACCGGGCACTGCCGTGCCTCACAAAAGGGCCAGAGAGGGGGGTGGCCCTGCGCTCGCTCTCGGGGCAGCGAGGAGTCGCCAACACGGCCTGTGCACTTCGATGGTCACGTGTGCAGCTTCGGCCGCGCAAGTAGATCCCACATTACTCGGGCGTTGGCAGAACTGGGTTTAGTGGGACCTGGTTGAATGATGTGTACTGGGGGACGCCCCCGGCCCCTTCCACTAACCGGAACTGCAGGCACCCGACAAAACACCAGCTACGGCAGACCTGGTTTGGTGACTCTGGTCAATGAAAGGGCTCCAGGGCCCTACTATTAATCGGGTCCCCTTACCTGGGGTCCTGGCTATACCCGAATTACGCCCAATGCAGGCCAGCCACACGCGAACAAGTATGGAGAAAAAAACAGCGGTGACCATGACCAAGACTGAACGCGGAAACGTCGGAGTCGATCTTGGCCACCGTCTATCTTAGTCACCGTCGATTCGTGGATCATCCTCGCGAATCAGCGACGGCCAGCATGGACCGTGACCAAGATCGGCGTCGACAAGAATCTCCGACGTCTTGGTCATGGTCGTCGTGCTTCTTCCAACGATGGTTTGTTTGTCCCCCCGCCCCACACCCATCTCTCCAAAAGCTTCGCAAACCTCCTCTCAGACGCGGGTTCCTGCGCTGCCCTGCAGGGCATGACCGCTTTTGCACGGCCTCGAAGCACCACCAATGAGACGCCCGGCCAAAACGGTACGGAGAAGATCGCACGCCTCCGAGCGAGACAAATTAAACTAAGATCAAGCCAACGGCAAATCAGCTCTTCTCTCGGAATCCTCCTGCTCCTCCTCCTCCTCTTCCCCCTTTTCCTCGTCCTGCTCTTCCTCCTCTCTCCTCTTATTCTTCCTCCTACTCTTACTCCTACTTTTTGTTCCTTCTGAAGAGCTCCCTGTCGCACCCCGAGGCCGGTCGAAAGGGTAGGCCGGGCGTTTCGTCTGACCCCGCACCATCCCCTCCACTGCTGAACCGATGGACTTCCTCACTATCTATGATCCAGAATCTTAAGAATTGGCAGCAATTTCGCTGGAGGGCGGGTCGCTTCCAAAATGTGCCTCTAGCCTCAGCGGCAAGAGCTTCACGGATGGATGACATGTCGTTTTCAAAATGTGGCTTTCGCCGTAGCACCGCGCACTTTCGTCTGCAAGACTTGCAAGACCTTCACAGATTGAGGGCGGGTAATTTTCAAAATGTGGCTCTCGCGTTAGCGACGCGCACATAAATTGCAACAGCTTCACAGCTTGAGAGCGGGTCGTTTTCAAAAAACAGATCTAGCCTTAGCGCCGTGTACACTCGTCTTCAAAATATGCAAGAGTTTCACGAATGGAGGGCTGTGCCCTTTCAACATGTGATTCTCGCCTGAGCGCCGCGCACATTCGTCGTAAACATTTGCAAGAATTTCATGGGTCCCCATGGTTTACGTACCAGAAATGGTTTTTGGAAAGATTCCGGATTGCCTGGGCGCAACAGTTACGTTGATTCGCGGTGCTGAAGTCCCAAGAACGGTGTCCTGGCACGATTCAGGATCGTCCAGACGCAACTGTCAAGTTCACTCGTAGCGTTGGAGTCCCGAGAATGTTGTTTTGGCACGTCTCAGGATCTTCAAACGGTTGTCCCGACGGGGCACTTTCCCCAGTGGAAATGAGCCCTGCTAAGAGCCAATGAAGAGGGAGCTCGGAGGGAGGGATTACTCCAACATCGCTGATGAGTCTTGGGTGTGTCGCTGATGAGCCTTGGGTTTACACTGGTCCCCTTCCTTCCTCATCCTCCTCCTCCTCCTCCTCCTCCTCCTCCTCCTCCTCGTCCTAGCGAGAAGGGTCGGCGGCACCCGCCATCAAGGCCTTCGCTGTATAGCTGAGCTGTAGCATCTTCCCTCGGGATTACGTCACCGGCGCCTGGCGGGCTCGACCTTCAACAGGGGGAGCACACGCTGGCTGCGAACACACGCACGTGCGCTCTGAGCATCGCGGGCTTGGGGTGGCGCCAGTGAAGGAGCAGATGAGCGGGCCTGCACCACAAGTGAAAAAAAATCCCACCAGCCTTTTAGGGCGTGAGTGGTTTAGCGCGCTTCCTCTGTTTACCCCCCTTCTTTCCCTCCGGGGAGGGGGTTACCCCTCCCCCATACCCCCTACCCGTGGGTCTGCGGGGGGGGGCGGGGGGCGCGAGGCGTTAGAGGGTATTTTTCCGCCTCGGCGAGAAGGCAAAGATCACTGATGTTACTCAGGTTTTGGCCGCAGGTTGGCCTCCTGGGACGGAGCCCTAATGTACGATGGCCCCTCCTTTGATCTATATACTCCTAGATGGCTCCCAGATAGCCCCCGAGGCTCCCGAGGATCCCAAGGGTGCCCCAAGATGACCCCAAGAGGTGCCCAGAAGACCCCGAGAGGTCCCCAAGAGGCCCTCAAGATGCCCCAAAGAGGCTCCCAGGAGACACCCGAGACGCCCCAAGAGGCCCCCCAGAGGCCCCCCAGAGGCACCCAAGACGCTTCAAGAGGCCTCGGCGAGAACATTGATGTTACTATGGTTTTGGCCACAGGTTGGCCTTCTGAATGGGGGGGGGGCCTGATGTACTTCGGCCCCTCCTTTGATCGATATCCTCCTAGATGGTCCCAAGATGGCCTCCGAGGCTCCCACGGGTGCCCCAAGACGACTCCGAGAGGTGCCCATCCAGGACGCCCCAAGATGCCCCCGGGACTGCAAGGAGACCCCCAAGACACCACAACAGGACATCAAGAAGAGGAAGAGATCCGAAGAGACTCCGAGAGACATCCAAGAAGCTTATGGCCTTTCTGCTCGCCCTCATCTCCTCCTCCGCCTACAACAACATCTACCACGACACTACTACTACTACTACTACTACTACTACTACTACTACTACTACTAACTACTACTACTACTACTACTACTACTACTACTACTACTACTACTACTACTACTACTACTACTACTACTACTACTACTACTACTACTACTACTACTACTACTACTACTACTACTACTACTACTACTACTACTACTACTACTACTACTACTACTACTACTACTACTACTACTTACTACTTACTACTACTACTACTACTACTACTACTACTACTACGACTACTACTACTTCGACTACAACTAC